>PVJN01005423.1:0-82293 GCA_004026805.1 Lasiurus borealis | reverse complement strand
AGAGAGAGAGAGAGAGAGAGAGAGAGAGAGAACACACACAGGAAGAGAGTGAGAGGCCAAAGTCAGAGAGATGGGAGATAACAAGGAGATTGGTGGCCCAGAATCCTAGGAAGGACCGAGTTTTCTGAAAAGAGACTAGTGTAAAGCCTGCAAAGAAGTTAAGGAAACAAACAGTGAGTGCTATTTGGTCAGATAGCAATGGGGTGGTCATTTGCAAGTTCCACTGCACATGGGAGCTGAAGGAGAAACACAATGGTAGTGAACTCAGGGAAGGGACAGACTGACCAAGTAGATTCACCTGTCAGGGTGCTTACCTAGAAGAGGGTAGGTAAGAGGGGGGATGGTAGAGAGCAAACTGGACTAATGGATTTGTTTTTTAGATTTTAGACTTGCACTTGTTTTTTAACAAGTTTAACTGTAAGATCCTGTAGACAAAGTTAGACATGTGAGCCAGTGTGCAGGAATTAAAGAGTGGACCTGCACTTACTATGTGACTTGGGGCCATTTGTAACCTCTCTGGACCCAGTTCTCATCTGCAAAACAAGGACAATCATCCTTGACTTGAATGGTTGTTGTAATGAGTAAATTAAAATGCAGAGTGCAGTGACTGGCTCCTATAGGATTTCAGCCTCTCTCTCTCTCTCTCTCTCTCTCTCTCTCTCTCTCTCCCTCTCTCTCTCTCTCTCTCTCTGTCTCTCTCTCTCTCTCCCTCTCTCTCTCCCTCTCTCTCTCCCTCTCTCTCTCTCAAGTCCACTTAAAAGTTGGAGGTGTAGGAGGAGTTGTGGTCTTCTGTCTCTTCCCTTAGGAGTTTAGTGGTCTCTCCCAAGTCACTAAACACTACACGTCCACTTCAGTTTCCTCAATCAAATGGAGGCATGGGTCCCTGCCGCCTCGTAAAGCCGGGGCTTTTAGATTTACTAAGAACAGAACAGTAGCAAACGCTCGCAAAAGTTAAAAGTGCCATTGACATTATAGGATTACTACCCATGCAATATAAAAAAGAACCTTGAGATGCTGACTAGCATTTCCTTAGAGTCAGGTTGAATCATGGATTTATTCTTAAAGCTGTAAAATCTTAGGGGAAGCCAAACACAGAGCCGCTGCATCTTGATCTCTAAAAGGATTAAAAATATTTTTAAAGGGTATGAAGTTCTCTAAGTGTAGTAAATGTCAATAATGTTCCTTTCTGTCTCCTGACCTGGAAATTTAAAACCAGCATTGGCTTCAATCTACATGGAGTGTTAGGAGTGAAATTTGGCATGGTTACAAAGGAAAGACAATAAGGTTCAAATTCAAATACAGGTGACCCTGAACAACACCAACTGTAAATCCTCTTATAACTTAAGTTGGCCCTTTGCAGGTTCTCAACCAACATCTGACCCTTGAACAAGGCAGATTTGAGCTGCGCAAATCAATTGAAAACACTGGAGTATAAGTAGATCCATGTAGTTCATACCCACATTTTTCAGGGGTTAACTGTATAACTTTTGGCTCCTCAAAACTTATATTGTCTCTTGGCATGCCTGGTGTCCATGGGAAATTGGTTCTAGGACCCCTACAGATACCAAAATCCATGGGAGTTCAGTCCCTTATAAAAAGGGTAGATTCATGTATACAGTCAGCACTCTGCATCCACAGAGTCCTTATCATGATGGATGGAAAACTGTATAAGTGTTTATTAAAAAAATTCCATGTATAAGTGGACCCATGCAATTAAAACCTGTGTTATTCAAATGTTAATTGTATATGCAATGATCATTAGAAAGCACAAGTAGAGAGGCAAGCTATTTCCAAACTAAGCTGCTGCTAGGGATCCTTCTTGGTGATCTTTTTAGCTTTAACAGCAGGCCATGACTTTAAGAAAAGTCTTTATTCCACCATTCTTGCCCCAAACTAGTACCTTCATCAGAAAGTAGCAGTCAGTCTCTCTGATTTGACTGCAAGCTCCTTAGAAGAATAAGAACAGAGTCTCGAACATTCTCTTTCTCCAGCTCCAGGGTCAGCACCTGTCTCACCCTGAAAAGGTGGAATTGGGTAGACCTGGACTCCAACTGAGTGACATTCTAAGCAAGAGCCATTTACAAAGTGACTGAACTCTCTAAGCTGCAGTTTCCTCATCTGTGAAAAGGAGACATTTCTGACTTGAAACTGTTGGGGAAAGGAAGGGTCTATAAGGTGGCTTGTGACTAGTAACATCATAGAACAGTGGTTCTCAACCTTTCTAATGCCACGACCCTTTAATAAAGTTCCTCATACTGTGGTGACCCCTAACCCTAAAATTATTTGCATTGCTACTTCATAACTGTAATTTTGCTACTGTTATGAATCGTAATGTAAATATCTGTTTTCCGATGGTCTTCGTCGACCCACATTATGGGAGTTCATATTACTGTCAAAAATAGAAATACACAGGATGTAAGAGTCCAGTGAGATCAGGGTGCAGACAGGGGTAGAGAATATGGACAATCATTTTTGGTGGGGTTTTGTTTTTGTTTTTGTTTTTTAGGTTTTACAGCTAAAAACAGAGGGGGAAAAAGACCCAAGTGAATTTTCTCCCAATTTCACTAAAATAATATGCTTCAAGCCCAAGACCTTTTTCCTCCTGCCTACTGCCTGAAACTCATTTCTCCAACAGAGATATAAGCCACTATAAATCCCAGCAGGGGTCAATATGGCTGACACAATTTTGACTACAAGAGAGCACAGCTTAAACGGTGTCATTATTATCCCCAAGAGTTGCTCTCTGCTTTTTCTAGAGGATGAAAGAAAAAGGAATATTTTTAAACTTGGAAATATATAGTAGTTGAGAGTTTTTGAGGGACAGATCCAAGACCTCAGAAGCACAACGGCTGTTAAAGGAAAGTAAGACTAGACTTAAAGTGAATAATTTGTCTGCCTTTTTGGAAATCTCCTTATTGCTATCCTAACCCCAAACCCAGAGAGACAGTTTCTAAATAAAGCCGGTTCTGCCTCCAATGTCCTGTGACTGTGTAGTCCTCTATCTTGGTCTCTACTGTCTACCCGATCTCATTTAGATGGGGCACTCACTCCCTCACTAAGTCTGCACCCTTTCTCTTAGTGAGGTGCAATATAGCAGCCCAATTCTGACACTCACTACTCAGACCTGGCTCAGACTTCATGAGTTACGAGCTCAGTTTCCAACAAGACAGCCCTCCCATCAGACAACAGCCATAAGTTCAGGGGTCCCAGAGCTTCCTTGATTCAGTCATTCAAAATGACTAACAGATTTAAAGAATATGTTATATGTATGATTAAAGTTTCATCATAAAGCACACTACTCCCTGGGCCAGCTAAACGGAAAGATGCACAGGGCCTGGCCTGGGAAGGTCCTGACTGTGAAGCGATTGTGTCCTCCCCTGTGGAATCAGGATGCACCACACTGATGTTCACCAATCCGGAAGCTGAACTAAGCTTGAGTATCCAGAGTTTTCACTGGGGTTTCATTACTCAGTGGGGACCATTAATTGAATCATAGGCCATGTGGTTAAAGTCAGTCTCCAGCTGCCCTCCACTCCTAAAGGCTGGTCCAATGAATGTCATGGCTCTAAGTCCCAATACGCCAGTCACATGGTTGGCCTTCCCAGCATGATCACTCACCATCCGGAAATTTATTAGCATGAATTCAAGTGTGGTCCAAAGGGCCCACCATGAATAACAAAGACTTTACTTTCATTTTGGAAATTCCAAGGGTTTAGAAGCTACATCCCAGAAACCCAGAGTCAATCAAGTCTACACATATACTCTATTATACAATAAGAGATCAGGTCCTAACATCTAAAACACTTGATATGGACACTCTAGACCAGTGGTTCTCAACCTGTGAGTCGTGACCCCTTTGGGGGTCGAATGACCCTTTCACAGGGGTCGCCTAAGACTATTGGAAAACACCTATTTCCCATGATCTTAGGAACCAACACAATGCTCCTCAGTGTACAAAATGTAGCAATGTAGTTTACTGTTGTCATATTAAGACTGTTACCCATGCTACACCACGATTCAAGACAAAATTTCATTTATTTGTAATTAGAAATAAATATTTCACAATATATAATTACATATTGTTTTGTGATTAATCACTATGCTTTATGTTCAATTTGTAACAACGAAAATACATCCTGCATATCAGATATTTACATTACGGTTCATAACAGTAGCAAAATTACAGCTATGAAGTAGCAATGAAAATAATTTTATGGCTGGGGGTCACCACAACATGAGAAGCTGTCTTAAAGGGTCGCGGCATTAGGAAGGTTGAGAACCACTGCTCTAGACCCAATACTTGTTCATTTTTTGCCAACTTCAGCAAGCTGAACACTTCCTTTCTAACATATCAGTCTCTTCATCTTCTGACACCATCATGCTTTACTGACCTCCTTTCCACTACTTCTCATCACAAAAGATGCACCCTACCCTTCCTACTCTATCTCAGTTTCCCTAGACAAGTTGTGGAATCCTAAAATAAACTCAGGAGCACAAGAATAAGACTAGAGGAGGACCATGGACAGAACCCACGGTAAAATCTAAGAGTGAGAAGAGGAAGGGTAGACTAGTAAAGAGCCTGATGAGGTAGGGGAATTCAGCTGCTGTATGTGAACATGGAGGCCCAGGAAATAAGGTTTCAACATGCAAGGAAAGACCATGCAAAGTGTCAGCTACAACAAGGAGGTCGGGGAAGGTGATAGCTTAAAAGTTTCCATTGGATTCAGCCATAAAATAGTCATCAATAACCTTGCTGAGAATAGTTTCAGTGGAGTGATAAGGGCAGAAGCCAGGGTGCAGTGGGTAGAATAGAGATGGAAAGTAAAGAAGCAGAGAGGCAGAATATGTTTCTTTAAAAAGAAAGGTGTGGCTGAAAGGTGCCAGAAGGTGCCTAAAAGGAACTGGATATTTAGGATGAAAGACTTGTTCTGGTAGGAAAAGGCCAAAAGGGAAGACACATGGTGACTCGCAGGGAAGAGAGCGGGAGCACTGATCAAGCCAGGCTGCTAAGAACTAGAAGAGAAGAGCTCCAGAGGACAAGTGGAGAAGTCAGCCCAGGTGGGGATGCTACTCTTCCATTATAACAGAAGTGAAAGAGGGAGGCATGGAGATAGTTATAACTATATTTTAGGTTAAGAGAGAGCTGGGATTGTTCGCATCTGTGACTTCTACTTTCTCTGTGAAACAGGAAGCAATGCCATGTTTAACTTGTGAAAGTGAAACATTTGAGGAGAGAAGGGGAGTGAAGGAGGCATGAAAGAGCTACTCTAGAGAACTAGAGAGAGAACCAACTAAGGAGTGACAGAATGATTACAGGGTAGCAATAGAGAGTCAGTAGAGTCTCAGAACCATGAAGCTGCCATGAAATTAATCTGCAGAACTGTGTGGGTCTGTCTACAATCCTTAGCAAACTGGCAGAGAAGGATAATAGGTAATTAGATCCAGGATTAAGTTTTTACCAGCTAACTATGAAAGAAAACCAATGGAGCCATTCCATTGGTTAGACAGAGGTTGAAGTATCATGAGGCTGGAGAGGAAATGAAGAAGGAGCTTCTAGACATGAAGAATACAGAGATCAATGGTCTTAGAGTCTCTAATTTAAAATATAGAAATAGTATAAATTACTGAGTTACAAAAGTAGAAAGATAGGAAGTTATGATCATAAATTAGAATGTGACCTAGGAGATGACAAGGTCACGGTGGGGCCATGCATGTGAGTGGCTCAAGTATAGTGAAAGTGGAGGTCACTGTACGTGAGATCAGAGAATGGAGAAGTCAAAGTGTTGTGGCGGCACCCCCATGAACACCGAACTAAACCAGAATGAGACTGGGGATTCAGATGCAGAGGAAGACTGTGCCACATGCTGATGTCTCAGTGAAAGGTGGAGGATGAGCAAGAGATTGTTATACAATATCCAAAAAATCGAGTGGAAATCACAAATCAGAAGCTTATGGGCTAAGTCAGACCAATAGCCAGATTTTATCTGACTTGCTTGGGGTTTGTTATTTGTTTTATGATAAACTATTTCCTATCATTTACAAATTAGGAGAGTTCATATAAAAGTCTGTATTCTTTGGAAGGCTGCTCTTAAAAGCTATGAAGATCTGGCCGCATCGGTCTTCTCCCTCCACTGTGACCCCAGGAGCTGTGTCACATTTGTGGCCCTTTGGAGTATTATGTGGTTTCCAATTCACTGCAGACTGACAGGCTTGCTTTCATTCACTTAAGAAACCAGCCTTCCCTGTGGGCATTTCTTGGTGACTCTGAAGGGACGGACAATTCTGATTCATTTTGGAGAGTTGAGTGGGGAGCAGACATGGTGCCAATGCCACCTGCTGACCCTGAGGTATGAAAGAATGAGCAGCTACTCTTGAGAAAGGAGAGGCAGTTTAGATTAAAAGGATGAAGGGAATAGTCAGTGAGAAGTCTGAGGTTATGAATGGATGTATTGAATGTAGACATTCCAGAGGACAGACATGAAAGTTTTGGCCAGAGCAGGGCGAAGAGAGAGGAAGCACATAGAAATAGCAAAGGACAGAAAAATGCATCTGACAGAAAGGCCCCTAGGAAAACAAATATTTGAGATGTGAAGCATGGAATGTAAAACCTCCAAAATCTAACTAATTTTTCTTGAGAGTAGCCTGGTGATTGGGGTAGAGTCACTGACCTGGACTCTGGGCACTTAAGTCACCTTGGCAAAGATCCCAAAGATAGGAGAGGAACATCTAAGAATAACCCAATATGAAATCACTAGGAAGGAAATCAAGCTGATTTTCTTTTATATATACTATACACACAGACACACACACACACACACTACATATATATATATATATATATATATATATATATATATATATGGCTCAGTATACAAAATTCGTGCACAGGGGTGGGGGGGCCCAATCGGGATCCCTATCACAATCCAGGACTGTTGGCTCCCAACTGCTCCCCTGCCTGCCTTCCTGATCGCCCCTAACTGCTTCTGCCTGTCAGCCTGATCAGCCCCTAACCACTCCATTCCCAGCCTGATTGATGCCTAACTGCTCCCCTGCCAGCCTTTTAGCCCCTAACTGCCCTCCCTTGCAGGCCTGGTCCCTCCCAACTACCCTCCCCTGATGGCCTGATCACCCCCAACTGCCCTCCCTTGCAGGCCTAGTCCCTCTCAACTGCCCTCCCCTCATGGCCATCTTGTGGTAGCCATCTTGTGTCCACATGGGGGGCAGGATCAAGAAAAATTAGTTAGATTTTGGAGGTTTTACATTCCGTGCTTCACATCTCAAATATTTGTTTTCCTAGGGGCCTATCTGTCAGCTGCATTTTTCTGTCCTTTGCTATTTCTATGTGCTTCCTCTCTCTTCTTCGCCCTGCTCTGGCCAAATTGACCATCACTCCAACACACAAGATGGCTGCCCCATGGTCAATTTGCATAATACTCTTTTATTAGATAGGATAGAGGCCTGGTGCATGGATGGGGGCCAGCTATTTTGCCCTGAAGAGTTCCCTTGGTGCATGGCATGACCTGGGGGAGGGGCCTGTAGTGGTTTTCAGGCCAGCCACAGTGACCCAAGCAGAGGCCCTGGCATCTGGGATTTATTTATCTTTTATAATTAAAACTTCGTAGCTTCAGTGGAGGCCTGGGCCCACCAGGGTGTGTGGAAAGCTTGGCTTCCTCCATCGCTGAGGAAACCCAAGCCTTCCTCCTGCTTGCTCAGTGGCCGTAGCCATCTTGGTTGGGTTAATTTGCATACTTGCTCCTGATTGGCTTGTGGGTGTGCCTTGTAGACGTAGCAGAGTGATTATTAATTTGCATATTAGTTTTTTATTAGATAGGGTATTTTTATTGATTTCTGAGAGAAAGGGAGAGGGAGAGGGAGAAATAGAAACATCCATGGTGAGAAAGAATCATTGATTAGCTGCCTCTAGTATGCCCCACTCTGGGGACTGAGCCTCCAACCTGAGCATGTGCCCTGACCAGGAATTGAACCATGACCTTTTGGTTCATAGGTTGATACTCAACACTGAGCCATACCAGACAAGCGAGACTGAATTTCTAAATTCTCTTTTTCCTCCACTCTGTCCACAGAATCTGCACTCCAGCTGGCTCACACACCCATTATTCAAAGTGAATAAGGAACATCCCTTATAGCTGCATTGAGTCATTGGGGCAATAAAGGATTCTGACAGCCAAGGGAGAAAGAAGCAGAAAGGGCAGATGGCCCAAACTTGCTAAGTCTCTACAAAATTTTGCCATTGCTTGATTCAAGAAAATTCTTTCTTCTACCCCCTCTTCCCTCATCACATGGATTCCTGTTTCCATCCCAGTAAAACATTTAACAATAATTTCTGCCAAAATTACATGTCTTAAATGGACGTTTGTGAGCAAGCCAAGAAACCTGACAATCCCATTAAAGGGCCATTTTAAAATAAAATTGTGTCTCAGGTTCAAAACACCCAAGTTGTAAACTTCAGGCACAGCTCATCTGTATGGTGAAGAACACCTATTTATTAAACCAGATTTGAGAAAATGAGTTCCGTTTCAATTTGTCTTGTTCATAGATCCTATCAGTCAAGGCAGTGTGTGGCTTGCACCTTCTAACAATGAGTTTATCAAAACAAAGACCCTCGCTCTTTTTAAGCTTACTAAGACCTGCTTGCCCATCCCTTTCTGGACTCAGCCCAGCCTTCTCCTGACGTGGCTTGGGAGGTGTCAGGACTCCACAGACACAGTGGCCCTGTTGGGCTTCACTGCAGACTGACCCCTAACTGCGGAGGTGATAGGCATGAATGGTGTCAACTCAAGCATCAGCATGAAGCTAATGCTGGTCAGTTGGTTCCTCATTCTACAACATTGTAAAGCATTCCATATTCTCTCTATGCCCTTCCTCTCTCCTAATATCTTGCTATTGAATCTTAAACAAACTCAAACGGATTTGTGATCTTGGTATGGCTTTCCATTAGGATTTCTGATCATAGATTTTTTTTCTCCTCTTACCTTTTTTCTGTTCTCTCCTTGTCAAAAAGAGCAATAAAAGCAATCAGTTAAGAACTCGCAGTTTCTCAACTTCAGTCTAAACAAGAAAATGTCTTATTAAAAAAGGGGGGAGGTGGGCTAGGGAGGAAGAAGGAAGGTGATATTTAATTTTATTGGGGAGAACGAATCATTGCTGGAGAATGCCTGTGGCTAAATGAGACCATCAAACCAAGAGCAGAGCAGCGAACTGCGTGCACAAATATGAAGTAATATCTTTCTACTCTTAGGGAAGCTGACACTCAATTTCAGAAGCTTCAGGCAGGCAGCGCTGAGTTTGAAGAAATCACAGCCACCTTCTTGGAGCCATTTACAACTGCTTCTGCTCTCCGCAGTGAAAGCTTAAAAATGCAAATGAAATGGGGCCATTTAAAGAAAAATATTCCTGCTAACTGTACTCTGGGAAAGAAAAAAACACGCCTATAGCTCAGAGGGCAATCTTAAAGTCAATGAAACCCCGCAGCGCTGGGTGATGCTTCATTCTGATGGATAATGTGTGCTCTGCTTCTCCCTCATGAGTTTAGAAGTATTTAAAGAAAAGGGTAAAATCACCCTGTTTAGGAGATTAATTTCCTTTCTGAAAAAATGTCTCTTTTTGCTGTCACTTCTGGTTTGATGGAGAGTAAAACCGAAGCTTATTCTAAATGTTCACTGCTGGAAATTACCAGTCCCGGGACTGGGGAAAAAACAAACCCTAAGAGGTCAAATTTTGCCCCATCTCTCCAGGCAAATTCATGCTTATATGATCCAGGAAGCCACTCTAAAGTGTTTCTTCAGGGATACAGATGCTAATAATATGTGTAACATTTATTGAACACTAATGCCAGAGACTGAGCACTCTACAATAATTATCTCATCTTCACCCCCTCTCCCCAGACAAACACACCTAGTTGGCCCTATTACTCCACCCATTTTATAGGTGGGGCAACTGAGGTTAGGGAGATCAACTAACTTGCTCAAGGTTGCATGACTGGAAAATGGCTTGGCTACAGTCAAGTTCAGGCTGTCAGCTCCAGAGCCCAAAGCCACACAATGTTGTGTGACCTACAATGTCCCCTTAAGGCCAGTTCATTTCAACTTAATCCATTAAGCTTCACCAAACTGTGCCATTGATATAATTTAGTATGTCTTGCTTTGAACTTTCTCTCTTCAAAGATTGCATTTCGAATGCAAGTTCTTTAGTATTTGATGAGCAGGCACCAGAAACCTAGGACTGAGGGGCAAAATGGAGATGGACAGCTGGCCAAAGGACACAAGGCACTGCCTACCCTTTGCTTGCTTATTATCCAATCAGAACTCTATCACTGAGTTGCCATGGGAACCACAGACAGCTGGGAAACTTCAACTGGACTGTGTTCAGCGACTCAAACCAGAATGGCCCGAGTACAGCAAGGTCCGGAAAACGAAATGGTGTCCTTTGGCATTGCAGGTGTCACTACATAACAAGTACTAACAACCCACTTTGGCAAGAGAGCGGTACTATGGTACTTCAGAGGAATTGTCTTATTTTGCCTGATTACTACAAATTCATTGTGGTCACTTTGTCATCCAAATAACCTTAATTGAAGCCATCAGGTTGTATCTGGGCCACATAGATAACCTACAGGAAAAGATTCCTGAGTTGGCTGGCTTTTGGCTTTTGAGCCTTCTATTGTAGTTGCCTTTCATTCTCTTCTTTTTTAAGTATATTTTTATTGACTTCAGAGAGAAAGGGAAAGAGAAAGAGAGAGATAGAAACATCAATTATGAGAGAGAATTATTAATCGGCTGCCTCTTGCATACCTCATACTGGGAATCAAACTGTGACCTCCGGGTTCATAGGTTGATGCTCAACCACTGAATCTGAGGAATATGCAGAGCAATGAGAACTCTTATACACTGCTGGTGGCAATGTAAATTAATTCAATCATTAGGAGAGCAATTTGGCATTATCTTAACATTTGGAGAAAGTAAACAGTCTGGCTCAGTCGGTGGCATAGGATAAGCCCCTGTGTTCATGTTGAGTTACGGGAGTTCAGAAAGCATTGGCATTGATCTCTTCTAATTCTGGAATTCTCTCTAGAATATGCCACCATGAGACTGTCCTGCCCCTACTTAAATAGTTATGGGGCACTCAGTACTTCTCAGAGCCTTCCATTTCTTCTTTGTGTTTTTTAGGATTGATTCCATTAGGGGCAATAGAGCCCCTCATTTTTTGTTTTTAACTGTGGTGAACAAAACATAACAAAAATGTGCCATCTCAATCCTGTTTAAGCATGCAGCCCTGTGGCACTAAGTGCATTCACATTGTTCTGCATCATCACCACTACCCATCTCCAAAACTTCCTCCTCATCCTCAACTGAAACTTCGTACCTGTTACACAATGGACCCCCATTTCCCACTTCTCTCACCCCTGGCGACCACCATTCTACTTCCTAGTTCTGTAAATTTGACTACCCAAGGTACCTCATGTAAGTAGAATATTTGTCCTTTTGTGAATGGCTTATTTCACTTTGCAGAATGTCCTCAAGGTTCATCCATGTTGTAGCATGTGTCAGAAATTCCTTCCTTTTTAAGGATGAATAATATCCCATTCATTGTACGTGTTCACCCAATGTTGTTTATCCATTGATGAACACTTGGGTTGCTTTTCTTTGGCTACTGTGAATAATGCTGCTAATGTGGGTGTAAGCCCATTTCTTTTTAACTATTAGTAAGTTTTTCCTTATACTCAACTAAAATGTGTCTCTTTATGACTTCTGTAATTGATCTTCATTCTACTACCTTAAATTTTACAAGGAAACCTCAAACATTGGAAGACAACCTTGACATTTTATTTTCCAGATATTATAAGATATTTTATTATATCAATTATTCCTTATATGATATGTTTTCCAAATCTCTTATCACCTTAACATGCTTCTCTGGTTATAGCCCAGAGTACATCAACTTGTACGGAAACTGCATCCCACTGTTGTTTCATTTTCTGCTCATGGTCCAATAAAAAGCCCTTCACCTAGAAAAACCTCTCTCTTTCAATATTAACATGTACAAAATCAGGTCTCCTGGTTCTGTGGCTGAGCTATTGATATTTTGAGTTTCAATGCAGCAAACTAACATTTACATGCATGAAATCGCATCCTTTTGAATTGACCCAGACGTCTAGTCTACTGAGAGACACATGACTCTATGTCATACAAAGAAATTAAAAGTCATATTTCTTACTGTGTCCCTTCAAAGTATTGATGTATGTATTGAACAGAACATGGTTAAGTCCAAGGTAAATTCCACCAACCTCTCCTTCCAGATTATAACTCATATAACACTCTTTAAATACATAAATTCAACCAACCGTAATATGGCTTAAAACACCTATCATAGTCTTATCCACTAGGATATCATAAAGGACCTTGTCAAACATTTTGTGGAAATCAATGTATGCTAGGTTTTGGACTCTCAAAGTCATCATTTTCTAAGCATGCATCAAGCATGAGTTTAATGTACTGGTAAAGAGCTTTACCAGATCCAATGTCAAGTTCCCTTCGAGGTGGCTTCTAACACTACTTTTTCTTTGTTTTGTTTATGTATGTGTTTTTTGAATCAGAAGAATCTTTTTTTCTATTTCCAATATTCTAAGAAGTTTTCAATTCTTCATGATTGCTGAAAACAAGAATGTTGAGATTTAATCTGCAAATGTCTCTAATACATGAAGATGTAACCACCTGAACTTGAAGGCTGTGATCTTACTCAAAATGACTACAGATTAATATCTCACAGCATTCTTACTTCATATAGTCTAACCTCCCTTATTGGACTTCCCTATTCTTGATGAAGACTGAACTTACAGTCACATTGGGGTTCTACCTTCTTTCATCCATTCATTAACATTACAATTTCCTCAAGCAACTGGCCTACCCATTCTTTCTAATTTCAATTTTCATTCTTCTTTTTCCACATTTAAACCCTTTTTATGATTTGGAAAATAAGATTTATTTGTAACCCTAACTCGTCTGGCTCAGTGGATAGAGTGTCAGCCTGCAGACTAAAAAGTCCCAGGTTCAGTTCCAGTCAAGGGCTTATAACTTAGTTGTGGGCACATCCCCTGTAGGAGGTGTGTAGGAGGCAGCTGATGGATGTTTCTCTGTCATCAGTGTTTCTAACTCTCTGTCCTTTTCCCTTCCTTTCTGTAAAAAAATCAATAAAATAATTTTTTAGAAAATATTTATTTGTAGTGCTTAGTGGAAGAAGGAAAAAGCAAATAACTAGGTACCAAGACATACATGAAGTTTTTGGTTCCCTCACTCTATATTAGAGAAGGTCTCTTTGCATTGGATGTGCAACTACTATTAAAATGGGCATAGAGAAACAACAGAAACTTGATTCCATTAAAGACAGGCATATAAATCAGCATCATTAATTGCCCTTTTATTGACGTGGGGAATATCAGGCCTTAGTATCTTCATAACTCAAATAATGAGTTGGACTCAATCTTCTAAACAGGGTCACACTTGTCACTTTGAAGAGGAGAATTCTCTGTTGTGTGGAACTACATCACACAATATAGCATGTAAGCATGCAGAATGCTTAGCATCAGGATTCCAGGGCACTAAATCCACTTGTGCCCATTAGTCATTGCCATTTGACAACCCAAGTGCCCCTGATTGAGACCCACTGACAGATGATCTTTAATGTTCCTTTCAGCTCTGAATTCCTAGGTCTATAATTCTTTGCAGACAGAAACTTGGGAGGGTTGATTTTTAGTATTATTTGATTGAAACTTTGGAGTTTTAAATTTTATTAATAACTTTAAGTTAAAATTTAGTCAGTAACATTACATTATTGAAAATCATTTTCTGGATGAAATAAAGGTAGTCTGTTCCATTTCAGCAGACATGCAACATTTTTATCCAATTTTTAAAAATTAGCAGGAGTAACTAATTACAAATCTAGATTTTCAGAAAAGCTATTACACAATTAATCACTTAAGTCAATTGGATGAAGAGCCTAAATAAGTAAAAATGTTGACAAACTCTTATCACGGTATCACAATTTAAAAAAAAAACGATCTAAGTCTATGTTTTTTTCCTTTGTTTTAAAGGAGTAAAAGCCTAACAAGTTTTTTCAACTCTACTGTACCTTGAAATTCTCCTGCAGATAAAAAGAATCCCCCCAAATCCAGGAGAATTATCTTCTTGCCTAGAACTGAATATGTGCCTTGTCTCAGAGCAAATAATTTAGTCAATCAACACTGTGCCTTCCAAGAAGGCTTATTTTTTTATCCTTTCCCTTTACAATACTTTCCTGCCCGCTCTCCCAACTCCTACCTCCCCACATACGACAACCCCTTTCTTTACTCCCATCACCACCACCAACCACCAGGAGACACAAAGCCATGGACCCATTGGCTTCCCTCGAGTAGAAATTAGCAATGCAGGGGTCCCTGCAACCAACATGTGCAGAAAGCAGTTTCCTCTCACAGCAGAAGGCCACACTCCTGCAAAAAATATCTGGGTCTTCCAAGACCTTTGAGCTAGTCCAGACAGAGTGAAAGGATTATAAAAGTGAAGGCGCCATTTTTTTTTAATTATCATTCATAGTGGGGTAAAAATGGGGAAGGAGTACTTTTAAAATAATGCATTCGTCAGGCTTCCTTCCCTTTCCCAACAGTTCCAGGATCTAGCATCAGCAAAACATGTTATGTCCTGTTTTGGTGTGAAGACAGAGAGAGATTAGAATTTAAACACTTTGCACAGGGTAGAGGAGCTTTAAGACTTCTTTCTGGCCTCTCTTGTTGCTATCTCATTCCTTCCTGATTTGGGGGAAGGGGAAAAACTACAAAGGATTTGGAAGCTGCATAGAAAAGGGTGAAGGGACAAATATGCAAGATGCTGATATGTACATAGCTATCCCGCAGACATAGGAAGATGAGCCCAAACCTCAACTGCTGGTTTTTTTTGCTAATTATTGGGCAGAGAGAGCCAGCCCCGGGGCAGCTATTCTCCCAGAAAATGGATTCAGGTCTGCTGCTTGGATTGGAAGCTGGCTTTGCACAAAGGTTTTTAATCCCTGTAGCTTCTTCAGCCACACACAGAAGAAACGAAACTAGCTCTTTAGGACAGAGCCAGTGAAAATGAGTTTATGCTGTAGCTGTTCGGATCTAGGTTAGATAAAGTTACTGTCAATGGTCCTGCAACAAAGCAATGTTATGAAACATCTCATCTCGAGGTCTGTCTATCTGCACGTTCTCTCCTCTCTCCTGTGTCTCGCCTGGACTTTTCAGAGGCAGTAGCTGGTAATCGCTTCATTTGTCTTCCCTTCCTTTCTCATTTCTTAATTTAGCAAACATTTCTTCAGCATCTACTGTGTCAGTCTCTGTTCTTGGAACTAATTTGTATCTGTGGTCTGTACTAGTGCAGCAGCAATGGGGATGTACAAAGATGGTTGGAGTCAGGCCTGTTTAAGTTCTGAAGACCAATAGGATGCAGAGAGTAAGAGAAGAAAGGAATCTGGGGTGAGTCTGACATTTCTGGCATGAACAACTGGGTGAAAGTTGAAAAGGAACACAGTCATGTTTGAGGAAGCAAGTTGGGGGAAATTCTGATTAATTTATTTTCAGACAGGTTTAGTTTGAACTGCATGTAGGATATCCAAATGGAGATGTTCAAGAGAAAATTGGACAAATGGGTCCTATGCTTAGAACAACGATCTGGGCTAAAGACACGAATGTGTTCAGGCAATTGGTTAATGGGAAAAAAAGGAAGGGTTGGAGGAGATGTGTGTCTCTTTCCCAGCCCTCAAAGAGACAAGACGATCCAAATGAAAACCCCACAGTGCTCTGGGAATCGATCACTAGCCTAGATTTTAAAGAAAGATGCTAAATTATTGAGGAAAATCCCATGCAGTCTTGGTGAGCCGAGAAGTCCAGCATCTCTTCAGTATCAGGCACACAGGCTTGGGCAGATCCAGCTGCACAAAACCTACCCTTCTGCCGGGCCTGATCAGTGATGGCAAAACCTTTCCAATATCATGGAGCTCAGCTGAACAGCACTGCCAAACCAGCTTCCCCAGAATGACTTCCCAGTTTGGGAATTTAGCCGAAGAATCAATACTCAAAAAATAAATAAATAAATAAATAAATAAATAAATAAATAAATAAATTTTTGTTAATCCTCACCCGAAGATATTTTCCATTGATATTTAAAAAAAAAAAAAAAAGCACTATCCTACACATTTCCCTAACCCTAACAGTAAGCCCTAATTCTAGCCCAAACCCTAAATCCTAAACCCTAACTCTAACCTAACAACGATGAGAGAGAATCATTCATTGGCTGCCTCCCACACGCCCCCTACTGGGGATCAAGCCCACAACCCTGGCATGTGCCCTTGATAGGAATTGAATCTGGACTCTTCAGTCCATAGGCCAATGCTCTATCCACTGAGCCAAACCAACCCAGTAGGGCTCCATTGATTTTTAGCGAGAGTGGAAGGGAGAGGGAGAGACAGAGAGAGAAACATTGATGTGAGAGAGACACCAATTGGCTGCCTCCCGCATGTGCCCCAACCAGGGCTGAGCATGGAGCCTGCAACTGAGGCATATGCCCTTGACTTGAATCGAACCCAGGACCCTTTAGTCCACAGGCCGATGCTCTATCCCCTGAGCCAAACCAGTTAAAGCAAATCAATACTTTAAAAAAAATGTTTTTAAGGAAAGTTCCCCTGGCTCCATCCCAAGAGTATTAACATCTTCCCAATCTTTCTTGAACTTGCCTGTGCTCATGTGGCAACATCACAATAAGCAAAGGGTCTCTCCAAGTCTAGCACAGAGTTCCCCAAAGAGCATTGTTTTTCTAAAGGCACAGAGCTCTGTGGTGCCTTCTAAATGAAGGCCACTGCTAGGCAAGGTGGGATGAAATGGTGGGGGCTGAGCAGAGGGAAGGAAAGGGAGAAGAGTGGGGCGACCATGCACAACCAGTGGCTGCCGCTGAGTTAAGAATCTACCCCTCCTCCAAGGGCATCGAGGGCAAACCCAGCCCACCCCTTTGCAGCTCAACTTTGTTTATTCTTGGCCGAGGAAGACCTTAGGTTTTCAGAAAGGAAAGAGGAAATGAGAAGCCAGGAGAAATCCTAAAGGCCTTATTACTAAATGACACTTAAATTCTTCTGTCAACATAAAAGCATCAGGAGCAGACAAATTTCCCATCCCCACCCACAGCACAAACATGCTTTTTGTTACCAGGAAGAGATTTTAGAGACGTGGCCATTGGGACATTAACAAAGGCAGAGAAAAATGGCGAGTTGACTCAAGACCCAATCTCATCCCAACTTGTGCCAAGTTTAAAAAATAAAAAATCACAGCAAAAAGGGACTGCGGGGCTTTCCTGAGGACAGGGGCTTAATGAGCAAATCATGTGTTCTCCTCTTTCCTTTTCCTTGAATTCTGCATTTTAATAAGCTTCTTATTTTATTTTAGAATAGATTTAGGTATGCTTTACTGTCTTTCTAATTTCCCACAATACTATTTAAACAACAACAACAAACTAAACATTTCGTTCATTAAGTACTGATGAAGGTTTCTAAAGAACTATTAAGCCCAACTGGTGTGGCTCAGTGGTGAGTGTCAACCCACAAACAAAGAGGTTACTGGTTCCATTCCCGGTTACAGGCTCCATCCTCAATGGGGGGACAGGAAGCATCAATATTTCTCTCTCTCTCTCCTTCTCCTTCCCTCTCTCTCTAAAAATTAATAAAAGATTTTTTAAAAATCCCAAAAAAAGAATGAGAAAAGAGAGTGAGAGGGGGGAGAGAGAAGGGGGGTGGGTGAGAGGGAAGATGGAAGATGGGAGGAGGGGGGAACAGGAGAGGGAGAGGGAGAGGGAAAGGGAGAGCAAAGTAGGAACTGGGGTAGGGGGAGAGGGGAGAAGGAAGGGGGGAGCAGGAGAGGAAGAGAGAGGGGAAGAGGTAGAGGGAGAGAGAAGGAAAGGAGAAGGAGAGGAAGAGGGAGAGGGAAGGAGGAGGAGAGGGAAAGGGAGAGGGAGAGAGAGAGGGAAGGAGGAGAAGGAAGAGAAAGAAGAAGAGGAGGAGGAGGAGGAGGAGGAGGGGAAGGAGGACCATCCACAGGGCTGCCCAACTTTGACAAAAACCTAGGTTCCAGAGAACAGCTTAGGCTGAATCAGCTCTTAGTCCCTCAGGGGTGTTTGTACCTCTGTGTTGTCTGTGTTATTAAGCCTAGCTGAGGCCAGCCTCTGGGTGTCTTTACGGATCAGAATTGGTACAAACAAATCCCTCAGCTTTTAGTAAAAAGAGCCTCCACAGATTTCAGCTCATCCTCACAGCTCTGTGACGTGTACCCCACTGCATTACAGGTTGCGGAACTGAGGCCCTGAGATGTAGCGAGACCCAATGGAAAAATACCAGGACAGATCAGAGCTAGGGCTAAAATACAGGTCTCCTCAGTCCACGCCCAGCTGCCATACTATAGGCATGAAGAGAGACTGGGGGTCCTGCATGATGAGGTAAGAGATACATATTAGGAGCACAGTTGCCTACAAAGTCACAACAATAAGCCGCCTGCAGTGAGCACTCCCATACTGGGAACACATAGTCCCCTTTGAAATGCTGTGTCTGCAGCATCTCCTAACATACACTCTGCAGGTCCCTCCGCAACTAAGCCCAAGAACAAGCCTGTGTTCAATGCTGGTTGCCCACCCAGGAACAACTAATGCACGAGGCATTCAAATTTTCAACAATTGTTGGTCCTCATGCCACCCAGCTCTCCGGGTCACAGAATGGTCCAGCGGTGGTTCTCAAACCTGCAGGAATCTCCTGGGCATCTTGTTAACATGCATTCTGATTCAATGGGTGGCAAGGAGGGCCTGAAATGCTATAGGTGCTTACTGCTGGCCCAAGGGCCACACTTTGAGGCAGAGCTAGGGGGGCCATTGAAATCAACTTCCTCCGTGCTTTCAAACTGTGATTCTGGGAAGTCCTGATGAGGTATTTCAGGGGACAAGCTGAATGACCAGGAGGCTCTCTGCACTCAGCTTCAACCAGAATGGCTCACCTTTTTCATTCTAGAAATTGAAATTCTTCATGAGATTTTGCTTGATAAACGATTCCTTTGTTTTCTAACTTTGAAAGCTACTGCTTTAATCCAGCTACTTTGCTTTCCAGAAGAGGAGTTAGAGGTAGAGAGGATGAATGAGTCACCAGATGATACAGGTGGTCCAGTCCATTCGGAGCTCTTCTGGTCTCTTCTTTTCCATCCTATCCTTCCTTTCTCTGGGCTAAGCCTTCAAAACTGCCATCATTCCATGGTTTCTCCTCTTGCTCTTGGGTTTACCAAAGTGAACCTACCAGAATCTCGGGCTCTGGGGGCAGAGTGGGGGGCAGACATCCTGCCTCCCCACACCAAGTGCTGGTTCTTCAGAGCTGCCCTGCCATCTACACCTGACAAGTCAGGACAGCCAGTGGAGGAGGGAAGAAGCTTACTGGAGGTAAAAATAAGAGTGTTCCCCGAGGCAAGACAGGGGTTGGAATTGGTCCACAGATGGGCAGGCATGTGCCTGCTAGACCTCAGAATTCCTTGTCTCTAAGGAGGGGCCCACTTGACTCACCAGGGCACTTCCAGACAGCTTACTTCAAGCTGATTTGTAGCAGGCATGCTAGGGCAACTGCAGGCCCCCAGCTGAAAGGGACACTATGTCACTGGCAGGAGCAAAGCAGGAGCTGGGGAAGGTACATGGAGGCAGGAGGAAGTCTCCGATGACGAGCATGTGACCGTGGAAGATCAGACACTCTGAGGCCAGCATACTCGGCCAGGGGACGATTTAAGAAAGCAGGAAACATGGCACCTGGTTCCCCAAATCCTACAATCTGGAGAGGCTTTGTAGAGGTAAACAATGTGTATGAAACTATTAGACAACAGCACAAAAACATGCTATTAAAAGCTACACTGGAGGATCAGCATGGAACAGAAACAGTAGGTTAGCGCAAAAGAGGTTACCATGGGCTAGAGGAGCACCTGGGGGAAAGGTGGTGAATGCCACACAGCAGCATGAGGCTGGGTAAATCAAGACAAGAGAGAAAGAGGTCATGGATGGTGATATATGTGATCAGAAGACCCAGTGGTTGCTATCAACAGCTTGTGGGGGAGGGGAAGAGGGGAAAAAACATGAAAGCAAGGGAGCCCTAACTGCTTTTGTTCAGTAGTTAGACTGCTGACCGTAGACTGAAGGGTCACTGCTTCAATTCTTGTCAAGGGCATGTACCTGGCCCAGGTCAGGGTTTGAGGGAGGCAGACAATCAATGTGTCTCTCTCACATCGATGTTTCTCTCTTTCTCTTTCTCTCCTCCCCCGTTCCACTCTCTCAATGAGAAAAATATCCTCAGGTAAGGATTAACAAAACAAAACAAAAAAGCAAGGAAGAATGTATTTGGCTTGAAATCAGACGCTACAACTGATCCAATCCAGTTTAGCCCAATCTCCATCTGCCTCTGCATTTCTACAGGGCTTTCATAACTTCCCAAACTACTATGCAACTCCAAGAGCTCAACTAGGATTACAGGCAGCGGGAGAAATTCTGAGCTCCCCTTCATGGTGGTCCTGAGCCAAGGTCAATGTCATGTGTCAAAATTCCATATCCATGTACTCTTTCTTGCTCCGGCTAATGCCTCTCTATTCAAAAACTTGGATATACCCAGAGAATAGAACCATGTTGGCCCCAGAAAGGACATCAACCCCAGAGATTGAAAGCAACTAAATGCTTTGTTGGAAACCACTCAGTCAATTAGGAGGAACAAATCCATCAGCCCTTCTTTTCTACAAACTCCTGTCTCTGGTCTGACCTGAATTTAAAAAGCAAGAGTGAGTCTTATTAAAATCTCATCCTTGACTCAATCACAATCTTCCCACATCTACATTTCTTTCTCTTTTTTTTTTTTTAATTTTATTTATTTATTTATTTAATATATTTTATTGATTTTTTTACAGTGAGGAAGGGAGAGAGATAGAAAGTCAGAAACATCAATGAGAGAGAGACATCGATCAGCAGCCTCCTGCACGCCCCACACTGGAGATGTGTCCACAAGCAAGGTACATGCACCCAACCAGAATCCAACCTGGGACCTTTCAATCCGCAGGCTGAAGCTCTATCCACTGAGCCAAACCGGTCTCGGCCTTTCTTTTTTTTAAAATATATTTTATTGATTTTTCACAGAGAGGAAGGAAGAGGGATAGAGAGTTAGAAACATCAATGAGAGAGAGACATCGATCAACCACCTCCTGCAAGCCCCCCACTGGGGATGTGCCCGCAACCAAGGTACATGCCGTTGACCAGAATTGAACCTGGGACCTTTCAGTCTGCAGGCTGAAGCTCTATCCACTGACCCAAACCGGTTTCGGCCACATCTACATTTCTGAAGTAGGTAAATTTTAGTGAAATTCACTTCCCAAGGATGTACTGCCTCATTACCTTATCACCCACCTCCCTGGCACGATCTTCTGACCCCTGCACTGTGTTCAGCCAAAGCAATTCAGTGACCTGGAATTCTTCAAGCTCATTAGAATTACAAAATGTTGTAAACAACAAATCTCAGACTCTGGTTCCTTGACCCTAGCCTTTCTCTGACCCAACCCAGCATCAGAACTTCTCTGCTGTCCTTCAGCGATCTGATTTGGATCCTTTCCAAAGTCAACCGACAAATGAGAAAACTAAGGTCCATAGATGGGAAGTGACTTGACTAGAGTCACACAGATCCTTGGTAATGGGTGTGAACTTGAATCCTAGTCTTCCAACTCCCAGACCCCAGGGACTTTGAAACACTTTATGAGAAGATGGTGTTATTGCTCAAGACCCTACCTGGCCTCCACTTAAGCGTTTGCCTTGAGCCTTTTGTAAGTGAAGACACATGTCTGAGGACCACTTAAAGAATTCTGGTGGGCAGGAGATGAGCCTGGGTCAGCTGTTTCACTTTATTTTACTTCACTCTAAAGCATCAGCCAGAGATGATTAAGGTGCTGACTGAGATGGCACACCTTTACTGCACAGTCACCTCAAGGAAGAAGGCAAGGCATATTAAAGGGAAGTGTGCACAAACTGACTCACTGAACAGTGAAATGGCAAAACAGAGCTTATTAACAGCCAGGTTATATATTGCAACAGTTGTGTGATTAATTTGGGTCCCTCCCTAAAGCTTCTTTTTAGACATTCAAACCACTCATTGTCTGCGACCGTTTTGTCAAGCCCCGAGCAACAAATATCCCACGCTCACACCATGTTCAGTTCTGCTGGGAAGGATCTGTGTGGATCTGGGAGGCTGTTCTGAGTGCAATGAGCACTGGGCTAAGAGCCTAGGATACCTGGGTTTCTTTGTTGTTCCTGAGTAACCTGGAGCAAGAGGGCTCCTCTGTATCTCACCTGTGTGGGTGTGAACAAACTCCCAGGTGCCGTGCTGCTAAGAGTCTGAGACATTGATGCCAACATTTGCTTTTCTCTGTCTCTATTTAGAGCAGAATAAAAGCATAGGAAACTAACGGTCATTGAACATCCAGTGGGTATCAAGGATTCTGCTGGGCTCACTCTAGCCTAAATGTGGTGTCATATAAGTCCCAGATGTAGAAAAAGTGATCAGAAATGTAAAGTTGTTTACATAAAGTAACATAGTTAGTGAACAAAGGAGCTGAGATTTAAATATGGTTGTGTAATTCAAAGGCTCTTACTCGTCTCCCTACACCACACTACCTTCAATAAAAGATAAGTTCATATTACATAGAGATTGATGGGGAGGGTGGAAAAGAGAGAGAGAGAGAGAGAGAGAGAGAGAGAGAGAGAGAGAGAGACCGAGACCCAAGGATACAAATGATTCAAACACCAAGAGTCAAAAAGTTTAAGTAAATGTGTGGTAAGAGCTGAAAGGCACATGTTGTTAAGTAGTGGTTGCCTTCTTAAAAGGACCAGAAATTCAGGTTGAGCAGAGTGTGGTGATGGAGGGATTCAGGCCCTGAATGGACAGATTTTTTTCTGTTTCATTTTTAAGTGGAGGCTGAAATCCAGAATTTTATGTGAAACCATCTAATTAATATCTGCATCAACTCTAAACATCATGCAAACCTAATAACAATCCACCTACACCTAGATTCAACCCACAAGCCGCTACATGCAAACTCTGGACATTTAGCATAACGTCCTAACCATAGGCATGAGACTGGAGCATTTCACTCTGGAACCCTGGGAAGGCCTCCTCTCTGGATTTCCTTTTTAGAAAAAGTGAACTTTCTGGAATGTTAAGAGCTGAAATAGCAGGGTCCTAGGATCCCTCAACCCCACTAAGATTACTGGGGCTCACACCAGCCATTCTTTTCTCTCTTGGGGAGTTGAGGGGAGCCATACATGCATGTCAGTAAAGCCAGTAAGAGTATCTTTTTTTTTCTTCTAAAAAGCAACAAACTATTTGAGAGAACTTGGTTGGAAACCAGCTCTACCCCTATAGTTAAATCCAATTATTCCATAATTATAGGGAGTCTGCACACATCAGAGCTCGGTTGGAAGAGAACAGGAATGCTGCAGTTCTTCAAAACACTGGCCAGAGGTAAACTATAATCTCACTGCCTGTTGTCCTGGCAGAACCTTTATGGGAAAGAAGGCACACTTAGCTCTCGATTTTCCATCAGAAGACACCCCGTGGACACCTCCTAGCTGCTGAGTGCCACTGGCTCTCTTAGGGCTCAGAAAAGATGGGAGTAGCAGGGGTGTCTCTTATTTCCTTTCCAACTTGTCAGAAAACAGTGGTTGTTTCATATTTCCAAACCCAACAGAATTAGTCACTAGGTCTACAGAGAAAAGGAAATTCTCAGTCATTTAAAAATCTTTACCATGTCTTCTTCTTATTATTATACTACTATTACTACTACTACTACTACTACTACTACTTGAGGTGGGGAAGAAAGAAGCACTAGATTTAAAAACAACAAAAATATCCAAATCTGAAACTACAAGGAAAACCTTCCAAAGTGTCTCTCAGTCATTGCAAAAGAGCCTGTTTAACTTGTCCATTTTTCATTCTCACAGAGGCCCAGGGGCCTCAGATTTGAGGGAAATGTTAAATTGTCATTGTTGTTGGCTACAACACAAACAGGCAGACAAGCTTCACTAAACTTGGAGGGATTGATCTGTACATTATTATAACTGCACAGTTTGTCAAATAATATTCTCCTGCTGAAAGTCACAGAGGCATGTCTGTGCCCCTGTTGAAATCCTTTCACCATCATTACAAAAACTCCTGGCTTGCCTGGCTGCCATGGCTCAGTGGTTGAGCATCGACCTATGAACCCGGAGGTCAAGGTTCAATTCCCAGTCAGGGTACATGCCTGGGTTGTGGGCTCAATCCTCAGTATGCAAGAGGCAGCCATTCAATGATTCTCTCTCGTCACTGATGTTTCTATCTCTCTCTCCCTCTTCCTTCCTCTCTGAAAGCAATAAAAATATAAAATAAAGAAAAAAAAACAAGGACTCCTGGCTTCACTTCGAAGGGACCATCTAGCACAGTGGCTACAAGGGGAGGGGAGGGGATTCCAGGGCTTTCCTCGAGACAGGGTTAATTTTGTGGAAGTAATATCACCTCTAATTCCTCTCTAATCCCCATCTCATGTTTGCTACAAAATACGTGACTGAAAGGAAGTTTCAATGGATTCATCAAGCAGGCATGAACCCTGACCTCGTGCAGGGCAGTGTGAGTTTTATATGAAGAGAATCTGAAAGTGTAATGGGAAGACTAAAGGTGGAAGTCTCAGCCCGAGGAGTCAGAAAGCCTTTTCCCCAAATCCAAATCCTTACACTTACTGGTCGTGTTACCTCCTGTGAGTTACCTCACTTTCCACATCTTTGCAATGACCGTGCCATGGGATTACAGGAGGAAATATGAGGAAAACCCTATATAGTAACCTAAGACTGACCTTCGGGGCATGTCTGGGGACTGGCCCTGCTTTGGGAGGAAATGACGACCTAGTGACAGGGAGAGCCGGCAGCCACCTGCCCACCATGGGGAAGAGGCACGTGGGGAGGCCCACGTGGAGAAGGGGGGTGAGTGAGGAAAGAGAGAGAGGTGGCAGAGCGCTTCAGGGACAATACATTCAGAATACTCCGAGGAATGTTCTAGATGGAGGGGTTCAGGACCAGAACTAGAGCCTTCAGTATTGCTATGCCAATGTGTTGAGTGTCACTGAGAGCAAAATGAGCAGGGAAGCCAGCCCTCAGCCTTGGGAAAGCAACGTGGAGAGCCAACAAAGGGAGGGGAGAGCAACACAGAGAGCCAGTGAAAGTGGGGGGGAGGGCGAGGGGCGAAATGGGAAGCCAAAGAAGAGGGGTCATGGAGAGCCAGTGAAGGGGAAAAGAGTCATGGAGAGCCAGTGAAGGGGAAAAGAGTCATGGAGAGCCAGTGAAAGGGGAGGGGGTCATGGAGAGCCAGTGAAGGGGGAGGGGGTCATGGAGAGCCAGCGAGAGGAGGACCGAATTGGGCTGTAAACGTTTAGCAACTGGCTCTCGGGAGGACCCTGACTTGTAGCCTGGTACAAGCCCTCTCACTAGGGCTGATTTCAAGCTACCAATGTGTTTAACAACCAGATGGCAAGCGATTCCCTGGAATTCTAACAAGCGGCTCTCCCTAGCAGGTGTTAACCGGCTGCAGTTCAGCTCTGGGTTGGTGGAGGAAAATTGGGGAATGCCGACAGGTCCTTGGACCAGACACTGACCCTAGAAACTGGGTCCACCCCGGGCGACTCCCGAGTCTGCATTTTACCATGGTGGACTCTGGGTTGCACTCCGCTTGACTGTGCAGCTCTTTGTTTGGGGGGGAACATCCCCAGGCATCACCGACATGCCCACTCCTCAGTGAGGACACAGGGTCAGAGTCATTGTGACTCAACGAAATGGCACAAGCACCAATTTGGAATCTGGGCTCACACGTAAGTCTGCTCCCTTCTTGCCTCTCTCCCCTCCCGAACAAGTGTCACTCTGACACCTGGTTCCTTCCAGTTCCGTAAGAATGAAGAGTCCCTCCCCAGTTCCTCCCCGTGCCCAGTTTCAAAAGACGCTGCACCGGTTTAGGTGACGGTTCGTCCCTGCCTTTGGAAAGTGGATCCCAGGGCTGAGCCCCAAGCTTGGCTCCTCCTCTTCCCCAGCTCCTTGTCAGCCCATCGCCCACCCCAGCGTCACAAACCCAAACCCCTTCCTGCAGGCTCCTCTGCGGCCCAGGAAGCCACGGCAATCTCATCGCCTTCGGACAATTTGCTCTGGCCCTGCTGCATCCTCCTGCTCATTACATTGTGGGATCACCCCGCTTGCTGCAGCGACAGGGCTCCCGGGCTGCTTTATTGCTCTGTTGCTCAGAACTGCTGAGCTCAGCCACAGAGCTCGCTTCTCCAGACTCGGGGAGATGGATGCGCTGGCGCCCGCCAGCGTGTTCTGAGAGCAGAAACCAGTGCCCTGAGCCCCAAAACCATTCCTTAGCTGGAGGTCTGCTTTCTAATCGTTTTGTCTAAGGGCCTCAAACGCGGCTTATTTCTGCAACAGATCATCAGATGTCTGAGAAGTTTTGCGGCAATACAACCCTCCCCCTCTTTGTGTACTGCATCCATTTGCCCACCTAATCTCCTTTCTGGGACTATTAAGCAAGCCAGGCTGATATGCTCTTAACAGCATAATTAGCCACAGGTCCATATGTGCAGGTGTGTGCACACAAACATGCACACCAGCCCGCTGGTGCTGAGCTAAGCAGCCTGGTGGCCTCTGTCACCCTTTACCAGCTCCCCGGGTCAGTTTCTCCCCATTAAAACTTGCCCCTCTGCTGCTGATCTTCCCTCTTTATTTAGCAAATTCTAACTGGCATCTGATGAAACACAAAAAAATGCAGTGAGGCAGCCAGCAGAGATTGCCAAACTCGATTACCTGCCCAGATCTATCTCACAGAGGTGCTGATGCGGAAGAGTTTGGCTTAGATTTTATTTCCCTCCTAGGTAGGCTAGGCTCCTTCGATCCCCTCCCATTCTTTACTCTAGACCCCCCAAGTGGTAAATCCACATCTAACCTGGGGTGGAGCTGATACGTTCCTTTTTTAAAAATATTTTTTTTATTGATTTCAGAGAGGAAAGGAGAAAGAAACATCAATGATGAGAGAGAATCATGGATCCGCTGCCTCCTGCATGCCCCTTACTGGGGACTGAGCCTGCAACCCAGCACGTACCCTTGACTAGAAATGAACCCGGGATCCTTCAGTCCGCAGTCCAATTCTCTATCCACTAAGCCAAACCAACTAGGGCTGGAGCTGGCATTTTTCTATCTTTTCTAAGGTATAAGGCCACCTGCCCATCTCTACTCAAGCCCCACCACCCTCAAGGAGCCCCTGCTCCAAATTCTCTCTTTTGTGCAGTAGGCACAGTTCCTCTTGCATTTTGGAGCTCAAAGAGGTGGCACCTCCTCCATGAAGCCTTCCTAATATGCAAGGCAGGAATACAAGCTTCTCTTGGCTTCTACAGTGCCAGTCCAGGGGCTACCATACTTGTCCCTTTCTCTTGCAGCACGGGTCAGCATGCCAAGTCCTCTCTGCATGCAAAGTCTTTGTGTTGCGGGTTAGGCTCTTTAGTCATCCATTTATCTGCAGCGCCTGGTCAAGTATCTCCCATGTAGTAGGTGCCCAATAAAAGTTGAATGAAGATATGAATTACCAGATAGATGACCCCTGCTTTTCCTCTGTGCTGTCCATACCCTCTAATTCCCCAAATGCTGAGAGCCAGGAGTCAAGGCCTGAAGGAGCACAGCCAACTCCTGTTCACTGATTTAGGATCTCCCTCTCTGTTCAGGACTGCTTTGGCTGATCAAAGCTTCTTCCGTTAGAAACTTCCCCATTCTTCTGCTTTCCTAAAGTAGTCCCCGGATGTTGTAAACACAGAAAAATAAAATCTCCAATGACCATTCTCCAAGGAAATGGAAATTCCCCAACCCAGAAAGCCTCCAGGCAGGTAGGAGAGATTGTGTGGCGCAGATAAAGGTGGGCAGTGTCCTGGAGGAGCTGAGCTAAAACAATGGCTCAGGATCCCCTGGGCTCCTTCTTCTGCCTTGAGAAGGAAGGGGACAGGTGGGCCCTGGGGTTTTCCCCTCATCTGGAGAACCAGCTTAGGCCTTGGGAGGGATGGGCCAGAGAGAGGAGACCTTCAACAGGCAGGCTTCGGCCCAGCTTCCCTCCTCTACCGTCTCCAGAGAATTGGCCACCTCAGGGATGAGGGACCTTCAGCCCCGTGGAGCAAGAAAACATCTGGCCACAGCTCCTGAAACTCTGGGACAGGTTGTGATCAACACTGGAGTGGAGAGGGGCCAGGAGAATGAAGGGAAAGGGGTGTAAGATCCGGACCCCAAATCTCCTCAGTCACAGCCTCTCTTCACCTTTACCCATTTAACAGATGATTATTGAGCACCTACATGGTGCCAGGAACATCTCAGCACAGAAAATGTAGGGCTTTCTTTTCTTTTAGAAGATCATGGCCTAGTGAGAGAGAAAGACGGGGCCTCGGGAACTCTAAGATGACATTTGTAGACACAGGCCAGAGCACAGGATGCTATGTGCAGAGTGTGGATGTGATTTTGGGATATAGAGGCCTGGCTAGTGAAGACCAACCCAAAATCAAAAGCCATGCACAGCTCTTGCTCCGGACAAGTCCACTGAAGAATTACAGTCTCGTGGGAGAAAAGGTACAGTCAAGATGGCGGGAAGGAGCTTCAATTTGATTTATTGACTTGGGTTCAGGGCTTTGGCCCCACCTGCTCAGACAGGTATTCTATTCCACCTGGTGGGGATATGCAGGGAGCATGCCTGCTCCCTCTATGTACTTACTCTCTCTCAGGGGGCTATAACTCCAAAATCACCAGGTGTGTTTTCCACCTGCCTGTGTCCTGCAGGGTCTGTCTCTAAGAAAGTAGTTCTACAGGGAACAGGTGATTGGAAAAGAAATTGTTCCTAATTCTACCCATGGGGCTACTAAGAACAAATATAACCCTCTTCTACGTGGCGCATCTGCATGTACTCGAAAACACTGGTCATATGCCTCCTGCTGCTTCCTAGTAATCACTTATCCAGACTAAACATCCCTAATCCTTCCTCAGAGTGACACATTTTCAAGCCCACCCACCATTCTGATCACCTTTTTTTCCCTTTCATCCTTGTATTGTGCCTTTCTTCAAATGTGAAGCCTGTAACTGAACATAATAAACCAGGTGTAATCTGAGCAATATAGAGTAGTCTAGGAATATCATACCTCTTGTTTTCTTGCTCATATTTTTAATAATACAACCAAAGATAGAATTTGCTTTGAGACAGCTACTAAATCTTGTAAAGCTTACTATAAGCTCAAACCTTAAGTTGTTGTTGTTTTTAATTTCTGCTGCTAAACCACATTTTCTCCCCTTATGTTGATGCACTTACTTTCTGGGCCAAAGTGACCACCTAGGAAGTGGCACTTACTGATAAATCTGTAGGGAGAGGCCCTCCTCGCTCAACACGTGGGACAGAGCAAGAGGCCGAGAGTGAGCGGTGATGAAGGCTCCAGTCTGTAGGCAACCCAAAGGGCACCCTCCCCCCCATCTCCAGGCCACGGGCTCTGATGTTCCCCGCAGGTTCTGGGAACAAGCTGTCTCCTTCTGCCACACTACCCGTCCTGTTTTACCCCTAAAAGGGTCACGATGACCACTCTAAATGGGCTCCTTAGACACGTAGGTTGCTTCTCGTTCTGTGCCCCTCCCCAGGAGAAAGAAATGACTGCACAGGATGACAGTGGGCACCCGTGCTAGGCATGAAGGCGGAGCTGCAAGATTAGAGGAGCTTAAACCAGAATTTAGTCAGGAGAGAGTGGTAGGTAACAAACGCTAATCTGGTGTTAGAACACTTGGGAGAGTTTGCAGTCTTTTACCTGTTTCCTCAACAGCTAAAGATGTGACAGTCACATATGGCGCTGGAAGTCAGAGCGGAGGGAATGGGGCCCAAAGATCTTCTCACAGTAGAGAATCCCTGGCTAGGGCGTGTTGAGGGGGGAAAGGAATAAGGATGGAGGGATATGCATACAGGACATCAAACCAAAACATGAAGCCCAGAATGAGAGAAAGTGAGCACACACCGTGATCTGCTAGCTCCTGAGTGGTGACGGAGCCCTGTGCTCCAGCCCAGCCACCTTCCCTGCCCCCTCTGCTCCTCTCTGCCCTCACACTCTCCCTCCCACAGGCATGCGGTCCTTGAAAGAGCCTGGGAAATGCCGCTGGTAGATGTGGGGGAAGGGAGGACATCGAGAGCCTTTGCCTCTTAAGTGACTTTGGAACAAAGAGCCAGATTGAGGGATGGGGGGACAGGAGGATACCAGCAAAGCCACCCTGCTATGTGTCTCCCCCACACACATCCAGACCAACGATTAAAACCAGTGTGTTTGAACCAATCCACAGAGCATCCTCCTGGACCAAGGTGAATCAGGCTGAGGTGAAGGTAAATAATAATCACAATAACTCCGGGCAGGTGAGTCTGTCCCGCCTGTGTCGGCTGTGTGATTGTTTCCATTTTCTAAACAAATGTAGAGGTCAAGGTGCCCCCTGGATGGTGAACAGGACCAGCAGGACCTCTGCTTGTTTTCCACTCTAGGTGCCACTCCTGCCCTCCCTTTACCCCACGTTTTGGGGCAGTCACCTCTCTAGCAGCCGGCCTTCTGCCTCTAGTCCTACCTTGGAACACAGTGAGCTTCTGAAGCAAGTGAGGGCTCCTTCCTCCGGGTTTCCATTCCCGCGGGTCCTAACCCACCTCTAGGCCTCCCTCCTCTGTCCAGGGCCAACTCAAATGTTGCCTTCTCCGTGGGACCTTCCCTGAACCTCAGGGATAAAAGTTGACATAGCCTTTGGGGGGAGTATTCGGAGTGTTTTTCTTATGGACCTGTTTTTATATCTGTGCATGTATATGTATAGCTAAGTTGGGAGTTCCTAAAGGGTAAAGAGCTACGCACCTGGTACAGGGTTGAATGAGGTGGTGAGAGAAAGCGTATATCACTGAGTGAGTGAGTGAGTGAGTGAATTAATTAATTAATTAATTAATTACAGGAAGGGGGAGAGGGCTGGATAAGAGTCCAGGGTCTCTAATTCACAAGTGTATGTGTGTCATCTTACCAGGGACTCTGCTTCTCTCTCTACATTCCTAATTGGAAAAAGAGAAAGCTGAGGCTACACTAAGGCAATTTGGGTCCAGTTGGCAGCAACATTGTGTGTGCCCTGACAGTTTGGGGAGGAATCCCCACACTTAAGAAAGCTATCACCCAGAAAATCTCCCTCCCTTCACCCTCCATGGAACGTTTTCTTCTGGAAAAAAGCGCTGAATGCCCCCAGACAAATGCGAGGCCCTCCAGAACCAGGGAAGGCAGCATGGAGCATTTGTTATCAAGAGCCCTTAAGTGCAGGTCAGAAGGTCCGGATAGACTAAAATCGTGACCCTGTATGAACATGAGACAGAAATTCTCTTCTCAGAGCCTCACGTTCCCACCTGTCTGGTAAGCCGTTGGATGAGCAGATTTCTAAAGAGATTTTTGAGCAGTAAGGATCAACTTCTAGGAAGGGCTGTGGGATAGGACTGCACCAAGATGTCCTCTGGACCAGGCCTTCCATCCCTCCCCTACCTGGAGAAGGGAGGCATCTACCTTTGCTGTGCCCCAGGCTCTCCTTGAGAACACGTGGAAATCAGGCAAGGATTCAGGCGAAGTGCCCTACGTGTGAAGAGGCTTCCCTTTCCCTTACCCTCCTGCCAAGAGGGTGAGTGGGGAGGGGGGAGCAGGCACGGGAAAGAGGGGGCCGGGATGGGGGCACAGTTGAGCAACTTCCCCTCACAAAGAGTGGTCTCTTCCACACCCTGGGAATGAAAGGAAAGCAAGTTGCAAAGTCTCGTGGGTTTCAAAAGCCCCTTGCTTCTCATTGGAGAGCAAACTCAGTTTGTGCTTCACGTCAGAATAACCAAGAGGTGGGCCTCTGCTCAGACCCTTGGCCTCTTTCTATGGCTGTCCTGGGATGGGCTGGATTCCTGAAGTTTACCGCAGAGAATTAAGAAAGGGGGTCACGGCTGAAAGCTCAAAAGACCATCCATTCCTGCTGCCTACACACAGGCGCGGACACACACACACACACACACACACACACACCCATCCCTTCTTCCAGCCGGATAAGATCTTAGCATTCCCTTTTCTTTCCTGCAGGTCTTCCAGAGGCCAAAGCCTCCAGGGCCAGCACTCAGATAACCTGCAGACTCCCCAGTGATGCAGACCTCGCCTCCCTTTCCTCCCTTTCTGGTGTTCACAGAACAATAAGAAAGTAACATTAGTTTGCAGAGAGGCCTCGCCATTCACGGCCCCCTGGGGTGTGGGTCCTGAGAGGCGGGGCCAGCAGCCCGGGCCCTCTCTCCATTGGTTGGGCCCAGCAGGTAACCCGAAGCTTTGCTGTGAGGTGCATAAATAAAGAGTGAAACTAGTGCCACCTCCTTGCAAGGGGCCAGTCCTTCTTCTTCCCCCTAGCCTTGGAAAAACCAGTTTCTCTCTCTTTCATTGTCTGTGACCAACTTCTATTCTAAAACATCAATGGAACCACAACCATATTCCAAACTCTCTTTTCCAGCTGCCTTTTAGCCCCTTCTACTCCAACTCACTTTTCTCTGCTCTCATATGCCTTCTTACTAAAGGAAGAATGCCTTTGGGGACCCCCCCTCCACCCCCACCTTTTCTCAGGAGCCATTTCTGTTCTGCACGGGTCTGCCGCACTGGACACTTTATACAGTAAGTAGTTCTCCTTTTTCATTTCCTGTCCTCAAACCTTAGGAGTGGAAGAACATTCCAAGACTTGGAATTCCTTTTCTTTGTCTCGTGCGCATGAGCCTATAGCCTCCCTTTTATTTGAATTTTCTTATAAAAAATCTATTGATTGTTTCGAATCAAGCTCATAGTAGGCCCTGTTGTGTTGAAGGTTCCGACATTCATACCTACAGGTGAGTCCGAAATCTCTGGATTTGTGGGGTTTTGGGAAACTAAAGCTGAGAGGCTACTACCTCTGCAGAATCGCTGGGCAGGAAGAGCGGAGACTGGACTGTGCAAAAGGCCACATTCACTGGAAGTTAATCACCTTCTCCTCCAAGGAGAAAGTGGTTGGCCCTGCTGGTTCTAACCAAACCTCCAGCTCGCTCAGGGTTGTCTCGGGGATTTCCACTGATCCCAGGCAATAAAGCTCACCCGTAATGGGAGCAGGCGAGGAACAGCCGTGCTGGGCAGTTAGGCACCAGGACTGCAGCTCTGATTCGTGGAGATTTACACAACACGAGGAGCTGGGGGCGGGCGGGCTTTTCAGTCCCGGGCTGGAAGGTGCGGTGCTAACAGGAAATCAAGGACCTGGTTCCCTTTTTTGCTCCTCGTGTCCAAGTTGGTTTCATTAGGAAGCCATTTGGGGCCAGTCCTGGGGGCAGTTGGGGGCAGAAAAGCAGTCACTGAATGAGCAGTCACTGAATGAGCTTCCTCTATAAGCCAAACACTTGCCTGGTTTGCTTCTTGTGCCCAAACCTTCCTCTGCAAGTGGCCAAGAAGAGGTCATTGGGGCATCATGCTGGCAAGGGCATGGTGGACATACGAATCTTTAACTCCGGGCGAGAGGTCCAGAGTGCTCAAGGCTCCTGATACAGCTCATCTCGTCTCTGTCTGTAGCCACTGAAGGTCTGCAGGGTGAGGGGAGGGCGCTAGGAAAGGGCCTGCTTTATCTGGGGTCTCTAAATAACATCAGTGCTGCCCATTGTCTGCATTGTCTTCCACAACGTGCTTTACAGACACGGTCGCCTCCGGAGCACCCATCCTGCAGACCGAGGACCCCACATGAAGGCGAGGCGCTTCGCACACTCCCACCGAGGACCTGGAGAATCTGGTGGGCCATCTATGGTGGGAAGATGAGAATGGGGTAAGGAGGGTCTGCAGGGAGACACACTGGCCCCTTTTCTTCCAAGTTGGGCTAAAATCCAAAGAGAATGCAGAGAATCCTGCCGCCCCAGAACTCTTTCCCCCCACCATCTCCTGCCATCGTTTTTCAGAGCCAAACGGGAGGTCTATAAAATAGGCCAAAGTCATTGCAGGACTATGTCGTGTAGATCATTCACAAGCAGCCCGCGCTTCTCTCATGACTGAACTACTGAGTGTTCATGAGGAAGGGTGAATGGAGGAGGATGGGCTAGCCTTCTCCCTCTCAGTACCCGAAGACAAGGGGCTCTTCCTTGGCCATAGCTAGGACCCCCAGCCCTTGTTGAGGAGTCTTTTTCAGAGGCCCGATGCCTGGGGCTGGGGAGCCTGGATGTCAGGGGAGGAGCCACGTTCTAAGCTTCTGCCTCCCAGCATCGGGTCAGAACAAGCCCCAGGAAGAAAGTATTCCAAACAACAGGGCGGATCTGCCCTAACTACCCAGTTGTGCATGTTGGTGCCGAGAACAGCCTTTTATGGGGTTTGCACTGAGCCATGGGCATGTCTGAACACAGCAAGGAAGAGGCCCGGCAGCAGCCACACAGCCACCGGTTCGTGGGCACTTCTCTTAGGAGGGAGGGAGGCTGCAGAGCCCTCGTTAGTTCCATCTCTCAAAGCCAGGCCATCTCCTCCCTCCCGACAGCCCCCAACCCTATGCCTCCAAAAGTGAGGTTGTGCCATTTCCAAACAGACTTAGGAAAGGATGTGGGGTCACCAGGAAGTAGATGTCCTGGGTAAGTCTACATCCAGGTGCAAGACCCAGGAGTCTCATCCTTCTCTAACCTGCCCCCCACCTTCTACCACCACCCCTGGCTCAGGCCGGGGTCCTGGTCCCTCCCGAGCTCCTCAGCCCCTCCTCCTGATTGCACACTGGCAGACGGGCCTGCAAAGTGCTGTCCATGCTCCCTGGACAGTGCATTCTGGAGAGGAGGCCCCATCCCTGCATCCCATCACCTTGGTGAGCAGGTCCATAGGTGATGAGTTTTTTCCTAAAGTAACTTCAGAACACCTGACTTCCACACCGAGCTCAGTCACATCACACACAGGGGGACACGGACAAAGGGGGAAGATGGCCAGCTCCCCAACGAGGTAGACACAGAGAAGTTCCCCACGGATATGCCTGGATGGCTGCCTCAGGGGTGAGAAACAGCTGAGTGCCAGTCCCACAGCCCAGCCCGCCACTCAGCACTGTCCGCCTGTGCTCCTGACACAGGGTGCCTTGGTGAGCCTGCTCTCTGCAGCCCGTGGAAGGCAGTGATCCTGGGAGAGCAGAGAGTATCCAGGTTCCCCACATCTCCCACATCTGCGATTCAAAGACCCCGAAGGCCTGCGACCAGGCAGTAACCCTGCGTGCAGAGGCTGGGGGTGGCGTGCAGCCCACCCTCTGAGAAAAAGACCCCCGACGATCCATGTGTTTCTCTTGTCCTTCATTCCACCGGAGTCTGTTTCTTACCCAACCAGATTTCAGTGGAGTGAAGTTCAGGAGGCATGGAGCTGACGCCGCAGCCGCCAGAGCCCCAAAAGTGGCAGCGGGGGGAGCCCTGACTTAGAAACAGAAACCCCTGGGAGAGAGGGGCTAGATGAGGAGACACTGGAACCAGTGTCTTCTGCAGAGGGGACAGCACCACAGATAGGAACCGCCTTCTCAATGCATGCAACGGAAATGCGTGTTTTCTGTAACTCACACACATTAAAAAGTCGTCCTTCTGCTGGAAAACTGCGTCTGTGCTTCTTGCTATTGGATGCTGACTCCCTGACCAAAGTCACCTCCCCTTTGGGTTAAAAGAGAGGCCTGAGGGGGAACGATCGATCAGCCCGGTCTGTCCTTGGGCTTCCAGGCAGGTGGCTGAAACTTGACTTGCAATCAGCAAGGAGCCCCGCTGCCCCGCTCTCCCCGCAGTGCCAGTAGGACCTGCAGAATCCGGTAAAAAAAAAAAAAAAATCCCGAAAGATGTTTCCCAACCCACTTACATTGTAATAAAGTAAGTGTAAGACTTAAGTGAAGGCAGGTGGCAGAGATTTCAGAAGCTGAACAAGTTGTATCTCGGAGGGAGTGGGTGTCAATTCTGCAAAGATTAACATGCTTGAACATATTTGACACACACACAAAAATGTCAGATCCAACATTAATCCTTTATCAATTGTAATTGCCTTTATATGGGTCTCGTCTCCGCAAGATACATGCTGAACACACCAGGCTCGGTAGAAATCTGGGAGGAAAAACACAAATAATATGTCTCAGCTGTCAGGGCCTGTGATTTGCTTTGATGGATTTAACACTGATTTCCCGGGCTTTACAAGACTGATTTTTTTTAAAAACTCCATCTTTGTCTCTCCTTTAGGGAAGGAGAAGGTTGTGGGGAGGGAGTAGGGTTGGGGGGGAGGGGAGGCCCCTAAGTCCTAAGGAAGTCCACAGTTATGGAGGGGGGATGCCCAAGGCTTTCTCTTAATTGCCCTCTCCTTAGGTAAATAGGGTGTCCTTCAAGGAGCCAGTCTGGCTAAGGAGGCAATCTCTGAACAAAGCCTGGCCCCTCTGAGTCTTCAGAAAAACCGGTTTTTGCCTCCAGAATGTGCCCCAGGCGGCAAAACTCAATAGAGCCCCCTGGTCTGGCAAAGGGTGTTTTTCTTAGGAGCTCCCTATTAAGGAGATTCCAGCTTTGTGGAGGCAGAACCTGTCACTTGGGTATCTGCGTCCCTCCCCCAGCCAGTGACCTCTGAGGAGAGGGGCCGCTCCCCCCTCCTCCCTGGGACTCTGCCCCTGGGGAATTAAGGGCAGGAGCCAAGACGAAAAAAGCATTTCTCTGTCCCTGTCACCCTCGCCCCTTCATTAGGCTCACGGATAACAAAAGGGTGAGAAGGACAAGCCAGGGGCATTAAAAAAAGAAATGTCTACCCAGCCTGGCTGGTATGGCACAGTGGTAGAGCATGGACCTATGAACCAGGAAGTCACAGTTCGATGCCTGGGTTGGGGGCTTGATCCCCAGAGTAGGGCATGCAGGAGGCAGCCGATCAATGATTCTCGTCATTGATGTTGCTATCTCTCTCTCCCTCTCCCTTCTCTAAAATCAATAAAAATATATTTTAAAAAATATTTACCCATAAAAACAATGCAGTGAAGAGGATTGGGAGGGATTGAGAGGGGTTGGGAGTATGTACTTAGGTAACTAACCAGCAGACTCCCTCCATTCGGGGCTCTGCAGGAACCCAAAGCACAAAGCAGAAGGGAAGAGGCACTTCCATTGGCAACTTGGCCTGAGCCCTATGACCTTTTTAATGGAAGAAGTGTGTGTGTGTGTGTGAGAGAGAGAGAGAGAGAGAGAGAGAGAGAGAGAGAGAGAGAGAGAGGGAGAGAGAGAGACCTGGCTCAGGTGAGGCTGGACCCAGCAATGGTGACCTGAGGGCTGACTGCCAGAGGCTAGCCAGGACATGCTGCTGTGACTACACAGGGCTGTACCTGATGCGCTGGTGGGCTCCCACACTCCAAGTCCACTGCGGTGCCATCTATACAGCAGGATGCGTGGCTTGTATTTCTGGCTCCCATTCTGAACTGCCCACCACCACTGCCTCCCGCCCCGTTGCAAAGGGAGATAGCTCTGAGTGCGCTCCAGAGCAGGCGGCCAGGGAAGCTGGTGTGTGCTGAGCACTGGAATAAATGACCCCAACCCCCTTCCCCACCCAACCCCCACTGTTTTATGTCTCATATCTTTACGGCAAATCATGGCCCGCCAAAACACGGCACTGAGAAAATGATTTCATCAAAATTCTCCTGCACAACAACAAATAAGCTCGCCCTGCTTCCTTTATGCATGATCTTTTATTGAGGCGAAAGGCAAATACCATTGAGCCAAACTTGAATAGACAAACATACACAACGCCTGGTAATTTAATATTTTGTGCTAATGGTATACACTGTAGATACAAGCCCAGAGGAGTGAATTACAATCCTATCAATAATACATCGCGTCTGGGCTCCAGGTTCCCACTTCAGGAGAAAATGCGTATTGGCAAAAGGCACTCCGAATATTAAAAGCCATGAATATAATGAGGCTGTGGGTACCGAAGCTAGACAGGCTCCTAGGACTGTATTCTGGTTTTTTTGTGACCAAAGTCCATTACGAGGGAAACAGCCCACAGTGAAGCTTCGAAAACCACTGCTGAATGAAGACCTGGCGCCCTCATTCCCCACAGCCTTCCGGGGGAGCTGCCATCACAGGGAACGGACAGTCAGGGCACTGGTTTGCCAGGCCACTCGGAGGGCTGCATCCATAGGGAGCCTCAGGTCTATGGTCAGTGTCTAAGGTCTGTTGGTGGTGACAACAGGATGGACAAGGGCTTGCAGAGAGCCCCAGTGTGGGTGGCAATGTCTGAGAGTAAAGCCACGTGGCTTCAGACACAGCGCTCAGTACATCCCTCTCACCCTGATCCCCTCCCTAGCTTTTCCAATCGCAGGAGTTTCTTCAGCAGAAAGGAAGAGGGGAGGGAGGCCTGAGGGCAGACAAGGAGCCAACCACCTGCAAAGAAAACACGTCTTCCGGAATTTAAAACGTCCTCAGGTTTTAAAAGTCAGTGGACCCAAATTGCCTTCCACCAGGAGAAGCCAATGACAATCTTAATTGAGGGTGGGGAGGAAGTATTTCTCTCATGGTAATATTATCATAGGAGAAATAGTTTACTGTTTCCAGGACTGCTGGCTAGTGCCCCAACCAACACATTGGTTCCTGTCCTTGACCTCCCTAGTTAAGGAGGGTTTGAGGAATCAGACGGGCCAGCTAGTTCCATGCCTTCCATATGGCTTTGTCTTTCTTTTTTAAAAATACATTTATTGACATTTTTTTAGAGAGAGGAAGGGAGAGGGAGAGTTAGAAACATAGATGAGGGAGAAATATCCATCAGCTGTCTCCTACACGCCCCCTACTGGGGATTGAGACATGTACCCCAGACGGGAATTGAACTGGGGCCCTCTTGGTGCATGGGTCAATGCTCAACCACTGAGCCACACCGGCCATGCCCATATGGCTTTTTCAATTAGACCCGAGAAGGAGAACCCACAGAGAATTGGGAGGCTGTCAGGAGCTTTCAGGCAAAAAGAAGGGGATGCAGAACGCAGCCCCAACCCCAGGCTCAGGGATGAAAGGGCCTGCCAGACACCACTTAGCAGAGGAAATAAAAGCTTTCTAAATTGCAGGGAACTGACCAGGCTTTCTGGAGAAAGACACCTATGCATCAAAGAAAATTCTGAAAAAGTCCCTTTGCCTGGAGGCAAGAAGCAGCATCTAAAAGTGTTGTCACAATCACCCTCCCCTTTCCCTTCAACCCCATCACCCCCTTTTTCTTTTTTCCCTTTCCAAGAGTGAAGATGGCCCTTTTCCTGGCTGCATGTCAGATAGCAGGTCTGGGTGGGACACCTGGTGGGCAGTAGAGGAATTACACCCGACTTTGGTCACTACCGAGGCCTGAGACCTATGTATCCTAAACTAAGCTCATGCAAAATAACAAGGCAAGCAGCTCCCTGGGGTATGTGGTATCAAAGTTACCTTTAAATATAGTAGCAGTTGGGTAGACACTGACCTACATTTCTGCTATGTTGAACTGTATATGGGAAGAATTAAGAATAAATATAAGTAGAATCCATAGGTCAACAAATACACACTAAGATTTGCAGGATAACTCCCTCATTATTTGAAGTTAACCTAAAGTCATATTGAAAGTAGATATTATTCCAGAGGACTCACCAAGCTGTAAAGCTGGAAGAAGTCTCCCTAACAATAATCTATAGTTGAGAAATCTCACCTATGAAAAATCTCACCTATGAAGGTAATCAAACACTACTGCACAGGGCTAATACTGATTCCTTATTTGCACCCAAGTGCATTGCCAGCAGCCCCGCCAGTGGTTTTGGAATCAGGATGTAAAATGGTTAAGAGGGGACAAATTAGATCTGTGCCAATCTGATCTGGCCAAGGGACTTTGGGCCAGCCACTTAACCTCTCTAAGGCCCAATTTCCTTATCTGTTCTGGGGAAATAATGATAATAATTACAAGTACTTACAAAGGACCAGACACTGCTTTGTGAATATTAAGCCATTTAATGCTCCCAGTCACCTTACAAGATATGACTGATACTCAAGTTTTATGGGTGATAGAACTGACACAAATAGAGGATAAGGGACTTGCCGAAGATGACATAGTTTGTGAACAGCCAAGATGAGATCCAAACCCAGGCTCTCCCCATATGGAGTTCACACTTGGGACTGTTACTCTAACCCAGTGGTCGGCAAACTCATTAGTCAACAGTGCCAAATAAACGTATTATTAACAGTACAATGATTGAAATTTCTTTTAAGAGCCAAATTTTTAAAACTTAAACTTCTTCTAATGCCACTTCTTCAAAATAGACTCGCCCAGGCCGTTGTATTTTGTGGAAGAGCCACATTCAGCGGGCCAAAGAGCCGCGTGTGGCTCGAGAGCCACAGTTTGCCAACCACTGCTCTATCCTATCTTTTTTTTTTTAATATTTTTTTATTGATTTCAGAGAGGGATGGAGAGATAGAAACACCAATGATGAGAGAGAATCATTGACTGGCTGCCTCCTTCACATCCCCTAGAGGGGATTGAGCTACAACTGGGACATGTACCCTGACCAGGGATCAAACTGTGACCTCCTGATTCACAGGTCAATGCTCAACCATGCTAGCCGGACTATCTTTTAATGATGGTATCAGGATAGATAAGATAATACATGTAAAGGGCTTTACATGTGCTTGGTAAACTCTAAGTACTCAAAACATATTATTTAGCCCTGGCCAGTGTGGCCCAGTGGGCTCAATTCTCAGTCAAAGGCATGTACCCCAGTAGCAGGTTCAATGCCCAGCCCCAGTCAGGACATGTGTGGGGGCAACCAATCTATGTGTCTCTCTCACATCAATGTTTTTCTCTCTCTCTTCCTTTCATTGTCTCTAAAAGTCAATGAAAAAAAAAAGTATCCTCAGGAAAGGAATAACAAAATATACATAATTTATTACTGTAACCTTGGTATCAAGAAAAAGTATCTTTGAGAAGCTTGTCTAGTATCCACCGGCCAGAAATTAGTAACTATATATACATCTTGGGCAGCCAGCAACTCAAGTGTTCAATATACCGTACAATTTAGTCACAATTATTCTTAGCTTTAGAATAATTATCTCCTCTTCCCATCACCTTCATTTTAGGTGAGTTTTTATTTTTCAGCTTCATATTCAGTACATGTCATACTCTGGGAGCCTTGAGGACTTTTTTAAAAATAGGCATGGCGTAAATCAGAAATAACCATTTTTCCAGGATAAGTGCCATTTCAAATTTTACTACATTTTTCCAGGGACAGGTGGAAAGTACTTGTGAAAAAGAAACTGATGAAGAGCTAATAAAGAAAAAAAACTTTCACGCTCCCAAGAAAGTGGAACAATCAAGAGAAATAAATCAAGAAATAGGCAACAGATGATCAGTGAGGGAGGCCGCTCCCCAGGCCTGAAGCCGGTGTCAGGTTTGAGGAGCAGCTCTGAGCTGAAGCCGTGCCCGCTGGTCCCATTAAAGAGCTTGCCAAGGTCAGGGCAGCTCTGACACCAGCCATGCCATCCCCAGGCTGCAAGCGCCTCCAAGAGCTTCCAGAGACCACAGTGGGGGTAACTAAGCCACTTAGACTCTCGAGCCCTGGTTCTCAGCTCACCTCTCGCTCCTAGAGCGTCCAGCTGATCTAAGGTAAGAGGGCTGAAGCCTGGAGTCTGTCTGCTTCCTTGGGAGCTGCTGGCACTGGGGAACTTGGCCCTGAATTTGGACAAAAAACAGGCCACAGGAGAAACTTTCATTCCATGACCTTACCCCATGACCCTTTCCCTTCAATGAAGAAAGAGAGCCTCAGACAGAAAGTGTCCATGTTAATAACATAACCATGCCAATTGCGTTTCATCACTCTACCGTTATGGCGCATTGCGTTATACTCTAACTGGTAGTAGCTCACCTCCAAAGCCCACGTCACTCCCCTTTGCCCCTTGGAGGCCTGGCTTGTGGCGAAGTTGCTTTATCTACTGCGATTCGGTCCAGATGTCTTCCTTTCTTCCAAACCAGCAATGACAACAACTTCCCCACACCCACTAAAGGAGCGCTATGAAACCTTTCTTGCCACTTGGAGGATAGTTTTCACATTTCTGTAGATTCATAAACAGGCGATGCTTCTTTCACTTTAATGTGCTTACAAGTCACCTGGGAATCTTATAAAAAATGATTCAGCAGATGTGGGGTGGGGCCCGAGATTCTCAGGTTTAACAAGCTTCCCGAAGGGGCCTCTGTGGGGTGGGGACCACGTTGAATAGAAAGAACCAGAGTGCTGGAGATTCAAAGCCCAGTTATCTCTCCACCACAGGCTCAGCCCACAGAAGGCCAGGGCCTGTGTCTCTGCTTGACTCTGCTCTGCTTCCTCTGGCTTTTCTTCCACGTCCCTGGTGTCTCGGCCACTCTAGGGAGACATGAGTGGCCCCGAGGGCAGGAGGGTGCTTTGGGGTTGTCATGGCAGCCCAGGTACTGACATGTGATGAGCAAGTTGGGTCTTTCCTGGACATGAAAATGGTCCAGGTGACCCCTACTCAGAGAAGTCACAGCAGTTAAGGATGGTAATAGTACCCCAATGCCTAAACTAAGACGTAGGTTACTCAGAAGTGAAATCTCTGTGACCCAGAGACTGACATGAAGCACCTCAGGTATCTTGGCTGGTGATCGCCCATCTGGAAGAAGTAGCCATGAGTAGACTCTGGCGACCAGAACACTCAAGATGAAGAAAGAGAAGTGAAGTCAGTTACCAAAGATCAAGATCTTGGCCAGGAACCGACCTTGCTCTGTTGCCTCTGAGTCTGCTGTTGTTTTCAACAAACCACTATAACATTGCTGTGCTCAGAACCTCCTCCTCTCTTGCTGACTTCCCATGTGGACTTGTTACTGAAACTCAAGGCCTCAATTTACTTTTGGTGAAATGGAAACTGTAGAGTTGATTACAATTTTAAAATTAAATATTCAATATAATATATATTTTAAAAGTACACTTATAATGGTTAGCTACTTTGTCAGTGTGTACTGTAGACACGCATGCCACTGATAAATGATTATTCCAAGCAATGACACGTTGGATCATGAAGTCAGTGACTGGGTGGGAAGAACTCAAGGCTGAGGCAGAACAGATTTGGATTCAAATCCATCCAGTCTGAGTCCTTAGGTAAAACAATAAACCTATGTGCACTTCAGTTTACAAAAAGTCACAAAGCAAATCACAGTCCCTCCTTCTCAAGGTCACTGTAGTCGAAAAGTCCTTGGTGCATGATAAAAAGGAACATGCGTATTGATAGTGTATGCAGAGAAAATGAAAGACAACAGGACCAGGAGAGCTGAGGCAAGAGATGACAGGACCCCAAAGGACCAGCAGCTTCCACAGAATGGGGCCTAAAACCACAGGGGTCGAAAGAAGCAAAGGGCAGAGTAAGCAAATCATCCCTGGGTCCAAGTGGATGTTAGAGGTAGACATCGGCCCCGGGAAGACACATTGTGATCACCAATCAAAATGAAACAGTGGATCAGCAGACCAAAAGCATGCAAGGTAAGGGTTCGGGAAGATTCATTTCCCAGCCTCAAGTTGAGACAATAAGCCAGATAGCCAGGCGTGTTGGTGAGCAAGAAAGGCACCCACTATAAGAAGCGAGCAGCAGGGGGCTAGGAGTTGACGCTGCTAGAGTTCCCACCAAGGCAGGGGCAGCTCAAAGCCTGCAGATACAGCCGGGCAGCAACAGTGGCCGGCTGGATGGTAAGGGGAATAATGAATGGAGCAGGAACCGACAGCAAGTTCTGACACGGCGCCATTTCCGCATTCCTGACCTACATTCATTTTGTCAAAAGATGCTTTTCAGAATTGAGTCTTTGTTGAGAAGACACGCACCTAACTCTGATTTAAACAGGCAACAGAGCTGCATTCAAAATAGGAGGTTAGCGGGAGCCTGTTTTGTAGCCTCGCTCTCTCTCTCTTGAAGCAAAGTGCCCTGTTTTGTATTCATAGTCTGTGTTCCGGATAAACTGTCAGCTCCCTCTGCCAGATCTTTATGGATAATTAGAAGGTTGCAAGAAGCAGATGTTATGAAACTATCTGTGACTAGTCCTTAATGGTGGATGACAAGAACTCAGCACCATTTCTTAATCATACAAGACGTAGAGAGAGGAGAGAAAAAAAATTGAGGGAGCCCTTGTCAGAACGTGACAAGATATCAAACGGTTAATCACCCACATTGAACCTGAACATTTCCTTCCTCTGTAATTCAGAACATGGGTCCCACCTCTCTGGAGCTGAAGAATTTGATGAGTTGTGTTTTTTTCCTCTGTAGCTTCATTTCAGGTTTTAATAACTAAAATAAGAGCTTCTGCATAAAAAAATAGGCATTTTTCTGGTTAAAACTGCCCCAATGAGAAAATTTGCATTTTATTAACTATACACACAGTTTTGCTACATCAGACCCTATCCAGCACCTATTCAGCGGGATAAAAGGAAAAGATGGTGCTTGGAAAACTGGGCTCTGATCCTGTAAATATTGTAGCACAACTACCCTTTTTTTGTTTGTTTTTTTTTGTTGTTGTTTTTTTGAGATCTTGCTCTGTAGAAGGCCATGGATCAGCTTCTTGGCATGCACTATCTTATAAGATCCTCACAGAAAATCTGGGTAAATAGACATCATATTAGCCACAGATGACAACAAATATAATAATAACAACAGCTACCACTAGTTACTGCAGACTTACTGTGTCCTAACACTCTATATTGCATCCATCACCTCATCGAATAGCTCTGGTATTGTTATAAGTATTTTTGTTGTTGTTGCTAATCCTCATCAGAGGATATTTTTCCATTGATTTTTAGAGAGAGTAGAAGTGAAGAAGAGACACACAGAGAAAAGCATCAATGTGAGAGAGACACATAAATCGGTTAACTCCTGCATGTGCCCTGACCAGGGCCAGGGATCAAGACTGCAACCGAGGTATGTGCCCTTGACCAGAATTGAACCTAGAACCCTTCAGTCTGCACAGCCGATGTTCTATCCACTGAGCCAAACTGGCCAGGATACCATAAGTATTTTTATCTCCACTTAAAAAGGAGGAAGCTACATTTCCAAGAGATTAAATAACATGTCCAAGTGTAAACTCAGATTCCAACCCTAGTCTCTCTGACTCTAAATATAGCTTATTTAATCTCCAAACTACACAACCTTTATTTGGCTGGGTGACTGTTATAGGCTGAGTTGAGTCCTCTGAAATTCAAATGTTCAACTCCTAACCCCCAAAACCTCCAAATGAGACTGTAATTGAAGATATAGGACCTTTGAAGAAATAATTAAGGTAAAATGTCATATAGATGGGCTATAATGCAATATAACTATAAGAAGAGGAGATTAGGACAAAACTAGGCACAGAGGAAATGTATGTGAAGACACAGGAGCTAGCTGCCTCCAAGACAAGAAGGGAGGCCTCAAAGAAGCTACCCTGCCAGGAACCTGCTCTTGGACTTCTGGTCTTCAGTACTGTGAGAAAATACATGCCTGATAGTTAAGCCACTCAGTCTGTCGTCCTTTGTGATGGCAACTCTAGCAAACTAATACAGTGTCCTCATTTAAATTCCTGACTTAGATATGTCTCAGTTTCTGGAACTAGAAGTCTAAGGCCCTTCCTAAGTGTAGTGCCCCACATGTGCTTTCTCTTTAACTTTCTTCATCCTGCTGGATAATTTTAACAGGTGCGTTCTGCCCATGGCCACACAGGCTATGGGTACACCTCACTCTTCAGTCTCTCTGATGCTGCCCACCCTTTCTCTTGTCCTTCCCCAAGCTACTGGCCAAGTGAAAGGCTCAGGTCAGAAACAGTGAGGACCAACCCTGGGTTGGACATAAGGGAAAAGAGCCAGAGATGCAAACTCAGTGGGAAACTATGGGTGGAACTTCTCCTCTTACCCAACATACCTTCTCAGTGACTATTATAAATTATATGTTTATCCTATAGAGGGAATATGCTAATTGACCATTACACCCTCACAAAGATGACGGTGCCCACAGCCAATAAGGAGGGAATATGCTGACTACCATGCCCTCAAAGATGGCAGATCTCACAGCCACAAGATGGCGGCGCCCAGTTCCCTCAGCCCCACCAAGGCAGCAGGCATGCTGCATGGTTGGGCCTGCCTGCAGGCAAGTCCAGCAGCTCTACATCTGCCTCCAGAGTCCCCAGTCTCCTCAGCCCCCCAGCCACCCAAGGCCGGCCCGAGGTACAGGTAATCAGGGCCAGGCAAGGCTTGCACTGCCAACAATGGCAGCAGCAGAGGTGTGATGAAGGCATTGCTTTCACCTGATTACTGGGGTTCCTCCCACCCCTGAAGGATCTCAGACTATGAGAGGGGGCAGGCTGGGCTGAGGGACTCCCCCCTTCAGTGCATGAATTTTCATACACTGGGCCTGTAGTATATTTATAAAATTTATATTAAATATTATTATGAATTACAGTGTACCAGACTCTGTGCTGAAATATAATGCTAAAAAAAAAGGGTCCCCATACTCATGAGTATATAGAAGGGACAAATGGAGCAAATTAAAATATTAAGAAAATAATTACACCATTTACTGAGTATGTAATTTGTCAAATGACAAAACTAAAACAACTTAGTCATGAGTTTGGTGGCCTTTATTTACAAGAAAACAGCCCTGGCCAGATAGTTCAGTTGGTTGGAGCATTGCCCCGAAACACCTGGGTTATGGGTTTAATCCCCAATCAGGGCACATATACAAGTCAACCAATGAATGCATAAATGGGTGGAACAGCGGATTTCTCTCTTTCTCTCAAATAAATAAAAACAATTTTTTAAAAAAGACTTCCTATTAATTAAAAAAGAATAAAATCAATGGATTGGGGGAGTAGAGAGCTTCACCAATGTGGCCAACTCTTCCCCAGGAACTTTGGGCAGGAGTGAGTTGTGTAGAGCTTTAGAAAAGGCAAAGTAGAAACAGGGCCTGCTGGCTAGGAGGTAGGAGGCAAGCAGGTCCAGTTTCTAGGGTGAGGTAAGCTAAAGCTGAGTCTGAGGATCATGATTGGTATTGGGCTTCCTACAAGGAGGCCTTTTACTCTGGTGCAGGCTGACTTAGATTTAAGTTGGTGACATGGCCCAGCCACTACGGCTGCCCCATGTTGTGGGTCCTGATATATGAATGAATTTGATCAACTTTAAAATGAAAATAGATGCTCTGAAGGGAATAAACAGAATTGGCTAGACCTTCTATAGAGCCCTTTCTGTCCTAAATCAAAAAATGGGGCAAAAATGCTCCAAGCGGAGGCAGCACACTGAGTTCACGTCGCACAAGCTATAAATTAGTCCTTTTCCTAGAGCTAAGTTTTATGAAGAGAATTAAATGGCTGAGGTAATGGGGAAAACACGGGAAAGAGATGCTAGAGAATTGAAGACAACCGTTTGCTACTTCGCAGTTTTCCCCTCGGGCTAAGCTCGGCAGTTTCTGGGAGTCCCTTAGCAGACTCCCAGGGTGGGCAGAGTCGGAGAGACTGAAGAGTGAGGCATACCCATAGCCTGTGTGGCCATGGGCAGAATGCACCTGTTAAAATTATCCAGCAGGATGAAGAAAGTTAGAGACAGCACATGAAGGGCACTACACTTAGATTTCTAGTTCCAAAAACTTAGATATATCTAAGTCAGGAATTCACCAAGTCCCTATTGGGAAAAGAGGAAAACCTTAAATCACCAATCTTCACAGAAAGAAAAAAAAAGAACTTTTAAACAACAAGGTCCCATCCTGCAATGTCAGAAGGCTTTCTTTTAAATTAGATAAACAGGTACACACCCAAGAATAATTAGGCAATGATGACCTGCAATAAAAAGCAAATGCATCAACATGGTTTCAGAGCCTGCGATGCCAGGCAAGGTGTTAGATCCTAGGGCTGGAAAGCAGAAAATGACATGGTCCTGTCTTCATCAACCAGGAGTTCACTGAGGAGGGAGAAATTCAGACCCATATACAGATCACTGGATGACAATAAGGGGTATGGAACAGTAGAGGGAGGGACCTTGGAGCCCACAGTACAAAGGTGGATTAGAATGAAGAAAGGTTAATGGGGAATCCTCTAAGGTGATGGCATTATGAGCAAGACCCCAAAACACAGGGCTAGCCACACAATAAATTATAATGTTGAGCCAAGTATTTGCCTGTCAACTGTAGAGGCAACAACCAATGTGGAGTATTAGAGAGGAGAAAGAGAGTTCCAGCTTTGGTGATAGTGGTGGAATTTGCAAGGTAAGAGTATTGCAGACGCGTTTCCCAAAAAGCAGACTAGGAAACATAGAAGCCCTTTAGGAATTACTCTCAAATGCAGAAGAGAGGACAAAAACAAGATTGGACAGGAGACGTTAAGATGTGATGCAGGCCCAACAAAAGACTCATGGACCTCTCAGAAAGTTCTGGAGCTGGATGGCTGCTCAGAGTTATCCTGCTTGAAGTGGACCGATCCTTCACACTCCCATGATGATAAGTCATTGCATGTGGGACTCCCCAGAAAGAGGCATGACCTTGGAGAAGGCAGGTTTCCATAGCCGATAACATCCCCCAGGAGGGCTGACAGAAGACTGTCTTCAGCAGCTGGGGAAACCAGTTCTCTATTCCTGAAAGTGGATCTGGGCAGTATGTCTTGGCAGACTTGCTTAGATCCATTTCTTCACATAAACTCCAGGAAAAGTTCCGCTAGGATTCTAGTGAGCACCTCTTTGGGGGGAAACTTGGAAGGAGACCAGTGGACTGATTTGCACAGTCCCCCTCCTCCACGTTCCCTCCACACATACTAGTACACACACAGCTGGCTTTGGAACGACTACGCCAGACATTTATCTGTCCCCTCCTCTGCTGTCACTATAGAGTCCGTCTCTTTCAGCAAGTACCTCTGCTGCTCTTCATGGCCTACATGGTGGCATGACTCGGACCCTTATTCTCTGGAGTTAGGAATGCCTGGCCACCGCTCCCTCCTCACACCAGGGTTGCTGCACTTGCCCATTTCCTACCGTTGAGAGTTTAGCTAAGCTACTCCGTTGCTGCCTCAGCATTCCTTTAGCTTGGTCAGCAGCCTGCAGGAGCCTTCAACAGACACTAGCCCTCTCATACAAGTGCATACCCAGAGATAGCAGCCCGCAGAGCCACAGCAAACGTAAATCACTGATATTGTAATATTTATATAACTTCTCCAACAGTTTCCTCTGCCTTCCAGCACCTCTGCTTTGTGTGCCCTTTAGAGAAGACTCCCATGGGGCTTCCCAAAAGCCGTCTCTTGTTTAAATGGACCAACCTAGCCCCAGTCTGGGAAACCCAAAGCACTCCAGCCCTGAACCTTAATAAGGGCATGTGCTTAGGTCCTGCCTCTCTGTTTACACAGTGCTTTGACCCCTTACTGTGCTCCTCCCCTCCACCCTCTCCCCACCCCCAACCCTGCCCCGAGGTATGCTGTATACTTTTTCCAGGACCTGTGAGAAATAAACTTCTCTATTTTAATTTCTCTTGTGGTCTGCTATGAGTCACCATCTGGCACCATTTAAGGAAAGCAGCAATAGGGGGTACAGAACAGGGGAGGGAAGAGTATAAAGATGGATGAGAATGAAGAAAAGTTAATTAGGGAAGCCTCAAGGGCAGTGGTTCTCAACCTTTCTAATGCCGCGACCCTTAAATACAGTTCCTCATGTAGTGGTGACCCCCAACCATAAAATTATTTTCGTTGCTACTTCATAACTGTAATTTTGCTATTGTTATGAATCGCAATGTAAATACTATCTGTGTTTTCCGATGGTCTTAGGCGACCCTGCTAGCGATTGAGAACCCCACAGGTTGAGAACCGCTACATGGGGAACTGAATTAAAGGGTCACAACATTAGAAAGGTTGAGACACTCTGCTCTAAGGTGATGGCATTATGAGCAAGGGCCCAAAACACAGGGTTAGCCACACAGTGAATTATAACATGGAAAAAGAGTGGTTAAGAAAGTATCAAGAGATGCCCAAGTGGATCACCCAAATGCCAAACATGTTTCTCCCTGCCTCCAATGAGCAATGGCAGTCCTATCTCCCCTGGCCAAAATAGTGACTCCTCTCTCTGCCTGAGATGTCAAGGAAGTAGGAGTTTCTAGTTCAATGGGATTTCAGCAGGGTTTCCCCTTTAAAAAACTGTCCTTACACAGGTAGAGCCCAGAGTTGTGGGGGTGAGCAGCACATGCTCCTTGAATGACCCATGGAATATGAGTCTATTCTGCCCAAATGCAGTCATTCTGCCATCACATGGCCAGTTGGTTCCTTTGAAGGATGATGTTCCGTTGTGAGAGCAGCATTGTTCTCTGTTGCTGGTAGGTTGGTCAGGTGACAGTGACAATAGATAAATCAGCTGTGGGAGTTGGTGCTGCTGTGCTCTTGTATAATCCCTGCCTGCCTGGCTCTTACATTCATTGGGCCATGGTGCCAACACAGGGGTGGCCAATGACAGAGATCCTGGCCAGGTTTTCCGTGTACCTAGTTCTACAGTATCTACAGGAGGTTGCTCTTATCAAACATAAGATATGAAGGTCTTTGCACATTAGGCCCACTTCCATATATCCATCCTCATATCTCTAGCCCATACCTTCTTGCCCCCAATCTTCCAATCTTTCCAGGTTCCTCATTATCCAGCAAACCTGTGAGTCCATAGATGTTCTAACCATGGGCCATTATTTTTAAACATAAAGCAGATGACTAAGAGGACTTCCTGTGCTCTTCCCACCACGAAGCTTTCCCCTTGTCACTGTCTTTCAAACCCACCCCTGAATAGTTATAGTTCAACTGCAAAACATACCCCCATACCCAGCCAACCTACCCGTGAACCAAAATGGGGCTTCTTTCTCCATCAATTGGCCATTAGGCACCACATGTGTAGCCACAAATGTGAGCTGAGGGAAAGGCTCCAGTGCAACAGTGGCAGAGGCCATGGGGTCTGGGCTACCAACTGTGCAACTTGCTTGCGCCTTCTGGTCCTGCTTGTGCTCTATTCCAGGTGTATCTCTTTCACCAGAGAAAATCTGGGCCCTCCTGACCTTCGATTTGGTGAATCTGCTCAAACCTGGCTAATGAAGGAAAATTCCAGATGCATGGTCATTTAATATCCTATGATCAAGTGTTCCACCTCTACTGGGGACCAATTCTACTCTATGAGCTGTTTCTCAAAAGGGGTGTAATTCTCTGCTGCAGATGGCATGGCCTCATCGTAGAATCCTAGATCCCTGTATTTCGATCCTCTCTCTGGACTTCCCCAAAACCCTCCAGTGCATCGTTTACCATCACTGACACGCTCATACCATTGGGTCTGACTGTGGCTCAAGCATCAGAACCACTTGTACTACAGCCTAGACTTGCTCTCAATCGCACTCAAAGCTGACGGTCATTCATGTCACCTGGTATGTGGGTTGTACCATACTCCCTAGTGTAGAATATCTGCCTCCAAAATCCAAAACAGGTATTGTGTTTTCTTCTTTATGAAGGGAGGGGCAAGAAACAATACATTATCTTTCACTTTAGAGGAGCTATTTCAATACACTCCAGCCCATCAACTCCAGGAGGGTGCTCATGTTGCCTTCTTCACATAACCATGCCACTCCTGGTTAAACTTCACACCCTAGGATCTGGTCTTTTATTCACTAGCAATGATCCAATAAACCCTTTAAAAAAAATTTTTTTTTATATATTGATTTTTAGACAGAAAGGGAGAGAAAGAAACCCGTGAGAGCAAAACATTGAGCGGCTGCCTCCTGCATGGGGCAGTGGTCGGCAAATTCATTAGTCAACAGAGCCAATTATCAACAGTACAACGTTTAAAATTTCTTTTGAGAGCCAAATTTTTTAATCTTAAGCTTCTTCTAACGCCACTTCTTCAAAATAGACTCACTCAGGCCATGGTATTTTATGGAAGAGCCACACTCAAGGGACCAAAGAGCCACATGTGGTTCGCAAGCCACAGATTAACGACCACTGGCATGGGAGATTAAGCCCACAACCCAGTGCTCTGACAAGGAATGGAACCAGCAGTCTTTAGGTAGCCAGAATGGCAACCAGCCAACTGAGACACACCATCCAGGGAAATCCTTTCTTTTAAAAAGGCTTTAGGCCATGGAAATTATAAGTCATGTCTTACAGGAAAAACCACAAGGGCCTTCATAAGATGTTCCTCCTATGGCTGTGTCCTCGAGCCAGAAAGGCCCAGCCAGTCTGGAAGACATAGTCTTCTACTTCCTCCTCTGTCTTCTCAGGGACTGGCTTTGGGGTAGGTGGCAACAAAGGGTCTGGATCCTCCCCTTTCTCTCATAGCCTCTTGTCTCCTACACTGTAAGTACAACTATATTTTGAGTGTGTGTGTGTGTGAAAAAGAGAGACCACATTCACATAACTTGTATTACAGTATATTGTTACAATCATCCTATTTTGATAAAAATTATTGCTGTAAATCTCTTATTGTGCCTAATTAATAAATCAAACTTTATCATAGGTATGTACTAGTATATAAAGAAAAAAATATAGTAAGATTTGGCACTATCTGTGTTTTTAGGCATCTACTGGGGATCTTGGGACATACTCCCTGCAAATAAGGGGGGAACTCCTGGGTTACATCCAGACCCAGACTGAATGTTTCTCTGTGTGTGTATGTATGATAATGAGTTACATAAAAGTTAACCAACTTTTCCTTTCTAAGTTTCCAACACGCTCTGCTCATAAACCTTATCATCAAGCTTTGAGAGACAGAGCAGCTAAAAACTACTCACTGCAAATGGCCACTGATGAGTCAGAAACCCTTGGAGGCTGTAATCTGGGGCAGGTGACCTGCTGCTGGCCAGGTAAGCAGCAGTCACCTCCAGGAAGGATGGAGATTTTTTCCAGCAGCCTGAGTGCTGTGCAACCAACCGCCCCCTTCCCGCAGCACCTGGCTTCTCCTTAATTTACCGGTGACATGTTGCTGCACTTAATTGCATTTGACAATTAGCAACATTTCAACACCTCTTTTAATGGAACAATTAAGAGAGTGCTTGTCTGAGTTGCAAGGAAATATATGAGCTGATTTTTCAGAGGAAAAGAAAAAAGACCAAACATAAAGCCCCATTGGTAATTCGGTTATAGACAGCTTTGAGGTCAGCCCTTCTCCTTTTGCATTTTGCAAGAATTATGTGTCAGCGCGCCTTTCCATGTTTGTTTGTTTGTTGCTTGGTTTCCTGAATGAGCACTTCTTCACCAGACAGCTCCAGGCTGTTCACCAGCCACGTGATATTAATTACAAGGAAGAATGGATGCTAAGCAGTTGCTGTTACTCATTTCTCACTCGTGTTGTTGCATTGATTGCCTGGGAAGGCAGATGCCCAAAGCCACTTCTTCCCACAATCAATGAGGCCTCCTGGGAATGCTGGGAAGAGTCTTTGAGGCTCTGTCCTGGTTTTTAGTTCTTTCCAAGTAATAGACCAGAGGAGAAATGTGGCCCCTCAAATAACTTAAGTACCTGCTTTTTCTATTACCCACTCCCCACGTCAGTAAGAGAGAAAAATCATGCTGCTCTGTTATTATAAATCTTGCCTTAAAGCAATAGTTTACAAATCTCTTGACTTGAAAATTACCCAAAATAGTTACTGTAGATAAGACCACAAGGTGTGTGCATTTGAAGACTCATCTATAAGAGCTGTGAGGGGCACAGATTAAATATATCATTTACAAAGGGATGCATTTCATTTTCCAAAACATTCATTTGGCGGAGCAGATGGCCTAGGTTACAGATGTGGTGTCTGTCTTAGAAAAAGTCTCAAGAATCTGACAGACAAACTGGTTGAGGCTTCCGCTGTTGCCCAGTGCTCACCAAACTCAGGGCCGATTCCACCTTCACAGCCCACTGCCATCCTGGTTCTACCCTGACAGTGAGTGATCACTACTCTCGCACTACCACCTGGCCACGTGCCGTTCCTCCCGCCTGCAATGCCCTCCACTCTGCTCGCCCCAAACGCTCCATTCCTCAAGATACAGCCCACATGGCTTCACGAAGCTTCCTCTGACCCTCTCAGCCATTCTCTCAGACTCCTCACCACACTGGGATGCTTCTCAGATTGTTCATTATTTATGGCATTGTCTTATAAGCAGTTGGATCGTTTGATTTTGCCTGAATAGAATGTAAACTCCGGAGGCCAGCAATCATCTATTATTATTCTTTAAATTATTTATAAACTCCATAGCACAATATATGCTTATTTATAATATCAATAATCCTTACAGCTGTCATGTGTCCTTCAATAGTGTTTTTCAAATTAAATTGTATTGAACATTCAGATATTGTGTCTGAATTTTTTAAAAATCACATTGGTTTACCCCATTCCATCCCCCAGATGGAATAGTGCCTGCCCAGATGAAAGGCTGGGAAGGGCAAGGAAAGTGATTCTGCTCCTCCCATTGAAAGTGAAATCTCCTCGATCAGCTCTGGTGGGTGCAGCGGCCATTCCAGAGGAGCTGGCATTAGCAACCCAAGCCAGGTCACAATGTGCCCCCGGGGAGACATGCAATCAGAAGAGCGATGATGACTTTCTGTGAGCTGGGATGAACGATCTCATCTCTTGGGTCACTGGAATATTTGAGGTTCTAAACAAAAGGCTCATAGACACCATCCCTGCCCTGGATCAGCAGGAAAAGGGGCCACTGGGTCCCAAAAGATGGACTTAGTTTCTTCTTGTACTGAACATCCTGAGCACTTGCACGTCCACCATCTCAGCGCTCGCGCTCTCTCTCTCTCTCTCTCTCTCTCTCTCTCTCTCTCTCTCTCTCTCTCTCTCTCTCCCTCCTCTCCGCATGCATGCACACACACACACATGCATGGCTAAGTGAACACACTAATACCACATCTTGTTAATTGTGTTACCCTTGCTAGTTATTATTAAGGTCTTGCTTTCAGAACAGAGCGGGAACCAATCACATAATGATCAAGGAGACAAATGGAGCATATCACTGCAGCGACTGTGCAATGATAATGAGTTACATAAATCAAAAGTTCTGTAATTTACCTATCAGACTGAGCAGTGAATAGGGGTGTTGCGTTACTGTGATTGTTTTGTGATAGATTTTTTTAATAACTCTTTTACTGAGATGTTCTGGAAACTGGGGATTTCTGTCCTGAGGGGAGGCGGCACAATGCTGTGCAAGGAAAGTGGCAGGCTTTGTGGAGAGACCCGCGAGCTAATTTTAGCTCTCCTTTCCGGGAAGAACCAGCTCTCTTCTCTGGCCTTCAGCTTGTTCTGTCAAATAAAAGGGGCTTTGCATTCTTTCAGGGTCCCCTTCTCTCCGAGACTCTGTGTTACCTACTCCGTCTACCTTCCTCTTTGCAGAGAGAACTAGGCAGCGGCTTTAATGAAAACCAGCCAGCCCTTCACCAACTGCAGAAATGTGAGTTTTGACTCACTCTGCGTGCACTGCTTTCTTCCCCAGATCTGACACAACTCAAGGATGGTATAACTCTCTCTTTTTACACTTGGTGAGAGGTTTGCCTGTGCGTGGAACTGGGTGGCGTCATCCACAGTAGTTTCCCTGAGTTAGAACATTTTCAGTGTTAAGTCACTTTGTTTATTAGTGATTTGTGAGTCGATACTTAGGAAATTTGGGGAAGAGGTTATATTTTGGCTCCATGGGATTAATAATTCATTTTATTCCGATTTCCCAATGGATTAAACCTCAGGAAGTGCAATGTCCCTTGATTCAGACCCGGACTCAAGAAGCAGAAGTCCCACCAAGACTGTTGGTTGAGAGAAGAACCTGAGCACAGGGTTCCTTTGAGGGGCTATAACTAGGAGTGTGTGTACATGTGAATGTGTGTGCATGTATGCATGTACATGCACATGTGTGTATTGTGTAATTGTATATACCTATATGTATATGTTGTCTCTGTGTATATGAATGATATATATGTACATATGTGTCTGTATGTGCACATATGTGTATCTATAAGTACTTCTAAATGTATATGTTTCTATGTGTGTATATGTATGTACATGTTGCATCCCTGGATGAGATGATGGTAACATTGACAGTAAAAATGGTAAAGATGCCAAAATCTTATCCCTTCCCCAAACCACTAGCTTCTACCTCCCTCTCAAACAAAGATCTTCCACTCCAGCCACAGGGGAAAACAAGCCCGCCGTGGAAGGAGACTCGCCAAGCACGAAGCGAGTTGGCGCCGGCTCCTTTAGAAAGGAACAGACAAGCACACAAAGGGGAGCTTGGAAGGAGGGCCTGGGTTACCTATAAAACAATGTTTTATTAAGTTGGTATTAAATTTCAATTGAACGGTGCTTGGGATACAGAGACACAGGCATATTCCTGAAACTAATTGGTTTTCCACATCTGCCTCACTTCCTAATTGGACTAATTACTGCACTGTAGGATCATGCTCCACGTATTACCAAAAAAAAAAGCAAGAAACCTTGATTTACAGTGAGAGGAGCAGCAATTAGAGAGAATTAATTCATAAAGCAACATCTAAATAAATCATATTATGGGAAGACAGCAATGTAATTATTGTGACTGGTGGGTCCCTAGTGGGAAAACATCAAACTTAAACTTCAAACCAAGCTGCTGGATCCTCCCCACGTCAGTGTGGCATCTCCAATTTCGTCAGGTGTGTCCTACCTATTCTTTAAGGCCTAATTGAGGTGCCGTGTCAGAAGCAATGTGGCCCGACACTTCTCCTCTCCAGTGGCAGCAGGGAAAGCAGCACGTCTCCCCATCTTGTCTTTGTCCTTTGTCAGAATTAAATATGAGCTCAGCATGACGTGGGTAATGTGTTATGGCTGCAGTCTCAAAACTGGAGCCTTTGCAAACTTAAGTGTCATTATGAATCTCCTCTTGACATCCAGTGGTATTTTGGGGTTGTTGCTAAGAGAGCTTATTAGTAAGAATAGCAAGTTAAATGCTGATGTTTCAATAACTCATCTGCCCTCGTTATGAAATCACAGCCAAAGGTCCTGCCTGGCTCTGGTGGGTCTGGAGGCCCCTCAGTATTCACGGCAGCCCCTCCCGGTGACAGTGGGGAGCCTCTTCCTCCCTGTGCTGTTCTTGCTTTTGGTTTGTTTTCTCCTCACTGTCATTCACGGCCTGAGAAGAACTCGTGAACAGCTTCCAGAGCACATTCTTTAACCTGCAGTCTCCCCATTCATAAAACCCAGTGATTTTTTTCTTTACTAAGTGCCCCCTGCAAGATCTATAGGAAAGGTTTCCCTGTGTTTTCACATCCAGGCATTTGGAGGAAATCATGCTTTTATCTAACACTGGGGTACCCAGAAGAGGCTGTTAGTGGTCAAGGGCCATTTGGGTTTCTGGATCCAGGCTCTGGCCACCCTGGTGCCTGGCTGCTCTGCTGCCTCGTTAGCTGAGGGGATCGGTGCAGTGGACACCCACCTAGGAACTCTCCCCAAAGAAACAACACTGTCTGCTTCAAAGAAGCTTCCTGCAGACTCTGGCCTGGAGCAGAGCAGCCCTCCCCTTCACCACGCAGCAGGTCCTCTGTTGGTCGCCACCAGCTCGCTGACGACCGGGCAAGCCTTTGCTCATTTCTCTCTGCTGGCAGAGACTTAAGGAGCACTGAGCAGAAAATATGCTAGGAAAATAATCTCCAAAGTAATTGCACACAGTGCGAGGCCTCTGCACTTCCTTCAGAAGGAGACTGACTTCATGCATATGAAATCCAGAAGACTTAGCTGGGGTCAGAGCATGGCTTTGGAAAAATGGCATTCACTCCCAGAACAAGAAAAGACTAAATTGCTACAAACAAGTGCCTTTAGAATAAAAAAGACCTGGGTTTAAAGTTATTTCTGTGACGGTTAAGCTTGAACACATCATTTAAATTCTGCACCTCAGTGTTCTCATCCTCAAAACGGGAATATTGGTATCTGCTCCATGAGATTGTTCTGAGGCTTGAGTAATATGCTGTGTGTATTTAGCATCTTCCCTGGCCTAGACTCTCTCAAAAAATAAAAGTTACTGTTATTATCATCATTATTTACTGCCCACATCTAATTCTTCTGGTCATTCTTCTGTAGCCTCACCAAATGGTTGTGCATTTGAATTCCTCTGAGAAAAGGAATTCACTTCCTTCTGAGGCAGCCCATTCCATTTTCAAGCAGGCCCAAATCTCCTGGATTCAACTCTGAATCTACAGTATGTCGGTTTGTCTGTGTCATTTCAAAATGATTCATTTTGTCCAAATTAATACAGCAACGTTATTCCCAGGGAGCCGAGGGAGCTACCTCTCCTGTTAGGACTCGATCTTACAAGATCTTTCCATTGGGAGTTAGTCTACAGAGGTTCACTCTGGGAATGATGATTCAAACGTTGTTCCGAGCAGATTCTTCAAATCAAAGCAGTATCTAGTCTGACCTCATGATCATAATTCTACTTAGGTTTATAAAAACAATTGCCAACAGGGAGCAATTCTGTTTAAAAGAAAGGAAGGAAGGAAGGAAGGAAGGAAGGAAGGAAGGAAGGAAGGAAGGAAGGAAGGAAGGAAGGAAGGAAGCTGAGTTTATTTCTATTTCTCTCCAGGTACTTCCTTATGAAGCAGACCTAAAGGAACAAATTTCCTTGGGATATAGAAGCATATTTTATGCCACATTCCAACACCCACTTGGATTCTCTGACTCTGCATAGGCCATTGGCTAATATACATAAAAGTTGAATAAATGTGAACATGTCCACATGAACTGCAATGGCCTCCAACAATACAAGAAGCAGAGAATTTCAAGTCAAAGACTTGGATTTGTCTTTGTCAAACAAAGGGCTCCCGTAACACCAGCCAGTTCGTTGGGGTGCAGGAACTTTGGGCAGGACTTCAGCGTGTGCTCACACCTGGCCTTCTCCCTAGACCTTGTGGAGAAGTGGCCAGCATACATCTGGATGCATCATGAGGCTGGACCCCAGCCAGGGCACCACCACCTCTAGGTGCTCATTTTGTGGGGTGAACACAGGAGCACCTTTGTATGTGAGGATAAGCATTTGGGGGCTCAAACGTCTAGTAGGCTAAGGTTAGGTGCTGCCTCAGAGCAATACTCAGAAAAGCATATGCCCACCTCCTAGATTATACTTGGGGCCCTCAGGACCTGTGGGAAGCCAAGTTTGGGCACAGCTCCTCCCTCTGTGGAAGGGAGATTCCTTGATACCAGCCAGCTCAGGATCAGGCAAACCAAGTTTTCAGGTTCATTCACTGGACAACCCTCTTTGTTTCCCCAGACTTCCAGCTCTACATCCTAATCTCTGTGTGATTTCAGGAAAATAGCTTAGACCATGAGTTCTCACTGACCCATTAGGAAAATGTGACTGATATGCATGCTTATCTCACAAGATTGTAGTGTGACAAGTAAATAAGATGCTGTGTACAGAAGGCCCCTCGTCAATAGTCAGGATGCCTTGGTCTCTCGGGATGTTTAGGACAATCCATTGGGGAACATCTTCCTTTTCAGGAACAGGAGCCTCTTGTCTATTTTCCTTTGATGTTTTACAATCACATCACATTAAGCTGTGTCAAATCACCTTCATATGATGGAGGAGAATTAACATAATATGTAGCTGGAGGGCATGTTTGCTGCTTGATACACCATAAATTCCTCCATTTAAAAGCAAAGCTTCACAGCCAATTACCTGCTCTTAACAAAAATTTTATCCAATATGAGCCAGAAAGATGAGGGATCGTTTCAGGCATGCAGAAAGGAATCCATCTCGATTTGTGATGCTTATGCCATGGCTAGGAGGCCTTCCAATCTGTTCCCAGCTAGTGTGATAAGATAATGTCACTCCAAGGAGATACAATCCAAGAGGAGCAAAGATTTAGTCAACATTTCTCTCTTCTCTCTCTCTCTCTCTCTCTCTCTCTCTCTCTCTCTCTCTCTCTCTCTCTCCTCTCATTCCTCCCCTCCCTCCCTCTCTTCCTCTCTCTATCCCTTCTATGCAATCAATGACCATGATTTAAGGGAGCCAGGGCACATGCAGAGGCCTCATGTGAGTGTTTCAGCCCTCAGCCCCAATAAAGATCTCAGTTGTCAGTCAGCATCAACCACTACACATGAGAGAGGAGAAGCATTCAGATGATTCCAGCTCCTAGCCTTCAGTTCTTCGGAGACCCCCAGACATTGTGGAATAAAGAAAGGCTCTGCTGAAATGTCTGACCTATGGAATTTGGGAGTATAATAAATGGTTCTTTTATGCCACTAAGTTTTAGGGTAATTTATTATGTATCCATAGCAACTAGAATATCATCTTAATAACAAGCTTAATAATAACAGGGCTTCATAGATTTTTATATTCACTACTCACTTAATCCCCCATGAGAGACATATTATTACCCTCCTAATTTTAGAGAAAGACAAAATTCCCTGATTAAGAGACAAAGCTGGCTGATGGTAGAGCAAGCTTCTCTGGCTCCAAATCTTATTTATGGTCCTTTCCATCCCCCTTCCCTGGGTCACAGTGCATTTTGATAAACAGGAGATGGGCTCAGTTAGATCTGTGAGTTTCTAGCACCAGTGTAGCATGCTATGTGCAGTGGCTCTGAGATCATGTTGCCCAGGTTCAATCCCTGGCTGTGCCTCCTATGACCTGTATGGTCTGGGCAAATAGAGAGGTATACCTGAGTTTTATCATCAGTAAAGAAATTTAGAACAACTCCTGGCACATCAGATATGCTCAATGTTGATCATAATTGTGGATATACAGTCACTCTTAGAATCAGGAAAAGGGGCCCCTGCCCTAGGCCTTCCAATTTAGGAAGATGCTTTTTGACTCATCTCCAGCCATGACCCCATCCATAGGGAAAGGTACATGGGACCAAGAGGGCATGAGTACCCAAGCCTATGTCCTTACCTCAAGAGTGTGCTCTAGATGAGTAAGGTTAGGTTTAGGAGTTTAATAGTCTTCCCAACGTCACCCAGCAGGCAAGAACCAGAGAATGGATGTCAACCTACTCTTAGTTCTAACCTCCCATAGAATCATCTATCCTCAGCATTCAGAAATCTGTCCACAGTGTGGAAGAATTTAGGCAGTATGACCAGAACAAAGGCCAGAAAAAAGATAGGAAGTTAGTTAAGAGGATACACAACTCACTGTAGATGGCAAAGTTTCTTCCCAGTGGACTGCTGGAGGGAGCAATGTATTAACACTGTCAACATAAGAAACATCCAAACCTTTAAGAATTGTTAGGCGTTATTTCAGCCAATCTGATGACAATTTCCAGCAAGCAAAATCTCCCATGGATTGAGAAAATGCTCCACAGAATGGCAATTTTGTACCTTATTTTATATACCAGAATCAGAGGGGGATACATGAAATCTTTTGGTGGTAGATTAGGAAAGCAAGAGAAAGCAAAGCAGGGAAATCTCTGAGATTAGATTAAAAGTAAAACAGATAGACACATACTTCTTTTTCTTTTTTTAAAAATATATTTTATTGGTTATGTGCCCACAACCAAGGTACATACCCTTAAACAGAATGGAACCTGGGACCCTTGAGTCTGCAGGCTGATGCTCTATCCACTGAGCCAAACCAGTTAGGGCACATACTTCTTTTTCATTGGTAGGTATAAAATAGTTAACAGCCAAAACCGGTTTGACTCAGTGGATAGAGCGTCGGCCTGCGGACTGAAAGGTCCCAGGTTCGATTCCGGTCAAGGGCATGTATCCTGGTTGCGGGCACATCCCCAGTAGGGGGAGTGCAGGAGGCAGTTAATCGATGTCTCTCTCTCATCGATGTTTCTAACTCTATCCCTCTCCCTTCCTCTCTGTAAAAAAAAAGCAATAAAATATATTTTTTAAAAATAGTTAACAATTAAAATGTACAGTGCATGGAGAGGGTATATGGAAGAACAAGATAACAATGGGGGGGGGGCGGGTTCCTGTGGTCTCATGTGTTAGTGGGAGATTGTGCCCTCAGGGACCTGGAGAAAGGGAGTTACTCTGACATTCCAAAGGCATATTGTTGTAGATGCAAAGACAATAGACAGGCTTAGTTAAGGTAAAGATTGACCTTTACCAAGGACATGACTACCCACAATGATTCATTTTTAGCTAAGAAGTTTTAATTTCAGACCATCCTATGTGGTTACTTTAGATCTCTGAGTTTGTAAGGCCTGCCATGTAGGCCTCCCTGAGCTTGTCAGGTTCAGTATGTGGCCCCTTTTTCATTCACAACACCAAGAAGGGACTGTCAAATGTGAAATACAACCTGGACTGAGACTGCAGGTGAGTGTGGGGTATGGATAAGAGTGTAGGATTATCTTGGTGAAGAAAACATATCAGCCTAGGAGGTTCAACTAATAACCATCTTCTCTACACATTTTTCCTAATCCTCCAAACAAGTTTAGAATCTATGTCATGAAGCACTTTTCAGCTCTCTTAAAACACCATATTCTGCCTTCCATTATACATGTGGCAGCCTTATCTACTTTTGGACATTGCAATCTTCCTAAAGACTATGTCTTATTTATCTTTGTTTCCCAACTGCTTGGTACTTAGTAGAATCTCAATGTGTCTGTTCAGTTGAGAATTGTCCTTCAAATAAGTCTTCCTGTAGGCAAAGAGAACTGTCCTTGATGGTGATACTGTTAATAACCCAGTAATTATTAAACAGGAAAGGAGTAAAGGGGAAACTAGATACTATTGGCATACCATTTATACAGCTTTGCCAGGAAACTGCAGTTAAGATTCTCCAAGTCTGTCCCCTACAGATCGATAGGGAAAAGGATTGGACAAAGGCAGTTTAGACACATGCCCAATAAGGTCTGAGAAATTTGGGAAGATGCTAACCTGTCATCACATCTAGGAGCAAGTCAGTGGCTAGAATAAGCCTAGCCACTGCAAAGGCATGAAATCTGAGATACTTAACTCCTAAACAAAGAGAGTTCTCTCTCTTGGTTCTCCCTCTTACTGTTCCCACCTGACTCCTGGCCTGCAGGGACTCCCATGCCCTGCATTCACCCACATGGCCATGTAGAACCCATACAATGGACTGATGGACTAAATCTACCTTGTTACATGGCCTCAACTCCACCATGGAACGGAAACTCTGGTCACTGGCTCTGTCTTTAGCTCTACTAAAATCCCAGTTGCACCTTGTTCAGGACTGGGTTAAAAGACACGAGACTTTACAACCTGAGGAATGTAATTCTATGCAACTAAAAAACACTCATTCTCCCATGCGAGTCTTAGAAAATGCCTTTTCTAGATATCGCAAGAGCCACCAAATTCCACTAGTGAAGGAGAAATCCCATCAACCCAATCCTCCTGCACCAATGGGAAAAATTTAGGTGACTATATTTGGAAGGAATAAGGGGGCTTCTTCTGAGAGGAGTGTAAATGAAGAGAAGGAAAGATTATTTCCAGGACATTAGGGATTGCAGTTATTTGAAAAATCAAAGTCAGTCTTCTCTGTTAACTCAAGGATGGTCCTTTGCATTTAAAAGCAATGCCATTTATTTACAAATTTTAATGTTTTCATGCAAATGAACCATTTCAGGACAGTTTCCTGTCCCCCAGATTAGTTAAGAAACATGAGAAAATTGACCAAGGATGCAAAATGCTAAACTAGACCTGAGGCCTATTAAAATAAAGCTTCTGTTTAATTATTTCTGTTTCTGAAGTAAGAGGCACTTAGGACCCCGTGAAGTGGCAGGAAGGGTCTGACCCAGAATTTCGTTTTTATGTATGTAGATTTTTAGGTCTGGATGCGGCCAGCAGAGCACACTTGACCTGACAGTGGAGGGAAATTGCAGAGTGCAGCCGCATGTCCCAGGCCGGACCTGACCCAAAGTTGCAGGAAAATTGTGTTAAATGACTGAACCCCACTGGCTCTCTACTTCTTTGTTAAATAGGGATAACTATCCTGTCCTCTTTATAGGAGGACTGGTGACAGAATATTAATCTAATGGCTGGCATTCAACAATTTATAATTTATAAAGTGTTTTTGCATCCATTATCTTATTTGACCCTCACAAGATCCTGGGAGGTGGGAATTATCATCATTTGCATTTCCAATAGAAAAACTAGTACTGGAAGAGATTAAATTGCCCAGGTCACATAATCAATCAGTGATGGAGGCATGCTGCTTCTAACTCCAAATCCTATTAGGCCTGTTTTTTTTTTCCCTCATAGATAGAAAAATAAGAAGTGTAGGGGGAAAATGTTTTTCCCTGCACCCATCTTAAGTTTTCACACTGGACTCCTATCAAAGTGATGGTGAAAGAGATTAACAAGAGAAAAACACACAGAAGTTTATTAACAGGTGCGCTGCCCATGTACGCATGGGAGCATCCATCAAGGAGCAATGTGGTGGTTGAGAACAAGCCACCCCCAGATGTGCTTCTGTGGTGTGTGCATTATTTGGAACTAATGACAATTTTAGCTTCAAGCTCAAGAGAAACTTCTGCCCCTCCGTTACCTGCCTAGACAAATTTGAGTTGACACAACTGTGGTACTACTGGAAGGATGAAAGGGCATATTTCCCTCCCATTCCTCCCTTCTCCTCACCCAGGAGAAATCATTCCTACTAACAGTCATGCTGCCAGGAATTCTATCATTACTGGTCATTTCTCCAGACAAAGTTATTAGTTTTCCTGGTTTAAAGGCTCTCACTCTACCTGTCTCCTTACCTACCCACCCCACCCCACCCACACACCTGCACACAGAATAAAGTCTAACCTTTGAGCAAAAATCCTCCATGATCTCAACTCCCTCTTGCTCAGCTCTTGCCTCTCCCTGCTTCCTACCCTGTCTTTCCAGCCCACCAAGGCCCTGGACATCCTTTGAAGAGGCCATGATATCCTGCATGTCAGTGCATCTTTATGTTTCATTCTCTCTTCCTCGTTATCCTATCAAATACCTATTTTTTTAAGTTCTTTGTTGCCCTCCCAATTTTCTCTCACTGTGCTTTGTCAGTGCTCCCATAGCAACCTGTGCATTTTCTTTTCATAGGACATAATTGTTTGAGCAAATTAACTGGGAGCTACTTGAAGGGAAAGGTTATTTTTTTGTTCATCTCTGTATTACTTATCTCCATGCCTGGTACTTAGTAGCTATTTGATAAAGTTCCTCTAAGTCAACACTATTTATCAACACTCTATTATAAACTAGTTTATCAGTGGCTTTCTCCCACAATAGAAATAGCTTTACCGGTGTGTGTTTTCCTGGTTATTAAAGGAAGGCATTCTTTATTGTAAACATTTTTCATTATTACAAGGAAATGTAAAGAAAAAAATAAACATCACTAATATTATTACCACCGGAGGTATCTTCCCTTTTAACTACTTTTCTATAATAGCAGCTAGCTGAGAAAGGATGGTCCCTACAACATGTTTATTCAACATGAACAGGGCCAGGAGAAAAGGAGAAACCTGAATCATGGAGCACTGCCCTGGCAAGCCATCTGTGTGCTGAGCATGACTTTATATGTTCCAGATCAGTAGAGACAAGCATGGGGTCACTGGCTGCTGAAGAAAGAGCACCAGAAGAAATGGGACAGCCAGATCTATGGCAAGAGAAGGAGACACAGGCTTATTTGCTGCCTTCGAAGAGCAGAACCAGCATGTGTCGAAAACATTTAGAGACTCAGTCTTTGACCCGCTTTAAACAACGCCCTAATAATCATAGAGCTCTACAAAAATAACATAGTGCCTTCTGAGCTAGCAAGCAGCCTATTTCCAGAGTTGACCAAGGAGTTGCAATGGTACCAGACTTCAGTGTGTGCCCAATGGTTTGAAAAGTCAATACACAAAATATCCGAGTTTGGAGTAAGAGAAGGTTTATTGATCCAGAGTGCACCATCTGAGAAAATGGGAGTCTTAAAAGTACCTCAAACCCATCTTGCTTACTGGACTAGGTTAAGAGCTTTTAATGGAGCAACATGTATGCAGAGATGCTGACGGGTCAAGTTTTAAGTGGAGAACCTTAGAATTTGACCATTCATGATAAAGGGACATCAGTACATCAGTACTGGATCTTCCTGGACAACAGACTCTTGCTCAACTTAACCCCTTCACACATGTACATCCACTCCTCCCCATCTCCTACCTGTCTCTTCAGGACTCCTTTTCACCATTATGGACCTCTGCATAGAGATGGCCTCAAGGGGCATCTAGATGGTGGTAGAGGAAACACTTGCAGACTGGGCAACTCACTGGACTTTTGGCTAATGAAGACATTAGGGACATGTAAGGTGACCCCCTCATGTGACTTTGACTATCAGGTACTTTGTTCCATAGTAAAGATCCTGATCTAGCCTACCTCCTAGAAACTTAAATAGGACCCCTTAGTGGTCCTCTATGTCCAACTGCCTAGCACCCACTCTACACGTTCCTGGTGCTGGACCTCCCATTTTCCCTTCTTTCTCAGTCTCTCCCCAACTGCAGAACATACTTGCATTGCCTCCAACCTCTCGTTCATATGATACTGAAGTGCAAGTTTAATGTCATCCAAAATAATTATCACACATGCACATGAACGTATGCACACACATGGATTCACACACATAGACACATACAGGTGCAGGGAGAGTTTGGGCTTCAGAAGCACAGTTGCTAGTAGGGGAAATGTTTGTATTTTATTCAAGAGAAGGTCACCTTCCTGTCCATAAGAGAAATTGACTTCTTCTAACGCAGTAATGAAACAGCCAAAAAAGTAAGTTGAGTTGTTGACATTTTTATAAAAAAAAGCAAGTTGGACATAAATATTCTCCTATATCACGGAGGATCAGCCAAAATAGCTTAATAACTGCTGGCTCACAGAAGGGCTAGGGACACTCCAAGTGTGGTGGGAAGACAGCAGAAGACACCACGAAGATGATAGAAGACACAGACAGAGGGGGTGTCTGGGGTGCGCCCCACTTGACTGTCAACTTCAGCACGTCTACCCAAACCTCTGCTGCTGTTTCTGTTTCCTGCCTGGATGGAGTGGCCTGGTGGGTTCCTCTGAAAGTCCCAGATAGGCAACTGAGCAGGCTGGCTGGGTGTCTTCAGCAGATACTTCCTGACAGGGGATGCTTAAAAGAGCAGAGGTTGTATGCTGCAAAGTCTCTTTTCTGAAGCCAATCCTTGACTTCCCATCAGCAGGGCAGCTATGTATGGATGTGTATATTATTATCTTCCAAAATTAAATTAAATTAAAAATAATACATAGCCAAAGAAGCAAATTGAGGCTAAAATGCAGGCCCGTGCCAAGAGCTACATTTACCCTGAGCAGACATCTCTTCTAAATCCCATAAAGGCACTGCATGGGTTAACAATGCCTGCTAAGAAGCAGCTCTGGGATTATGCTGCTCCTGTCATTCCAGTCCCCATAATCCATGAGCTGGTTCCCTCCTTGGAAAAAGCTAAAGCAGCAGGATGGAATCCAGCATCATCACCATGTCTATATCCTCCCATGAAGGCTGGTACTCCTCTCTCTACACACTGGGATTGAAGGCAATGTGTAAGGGGAAAGCATGGGGTCTGAGGTTTCCAGGGAATTTGTTTCTTGTTCAGCTGCTGCCACCCTACTCTGTGATTGATTCTGAGCAAGTCACCTAATCTCCTTGGATCTCTTATTCCTAAAAGGAAATTGATCACAATCCTACTTTGAAGTTTATTGTGCCAATGAGATAAAATGAATGTCCTGTCTTTCAGTCCTGAGGCGCAATCAGAACTATCTCCTTCTTGTTCTCTGCCCACTCCCCACCATTTGACTTCAAGTGAGGATAGTTTGCTTTACCCATTGCTCCTTAAAATGCTGCAAGCTATTTTCCCCAATAAAGTGTCTTTGGGGGCTTACAGTCTCTCTGCATCCTTCATCTATGAAGGGAGGAGGAGATGCTACTGAACGTGTTCAAATAACTCCAGAGAGCTGAACCAGGAGGCCACCGGTCTGTATTGTCTCCAGCCCCTTGGTCTGTTGCCCTCTGCTCAGATCATATTCTGAGCTCAGGGGGAAAGGCTGAAGTCCTCTCATCAAGTGTGTAGAGGCTACATCAGACATCATTGTCAACATGGTAGATCCCTTATACCTTCAACCCAGCCTCCCTTGCAGGGCAAAGCCTCTTGTGAGATCATTATTTGCTCCAACCTTCAGCTGCCAGCTGGGTGTTCCCAGAGCTCTCCATCTGGAAGCCCTTGGGACTGAAGATTTAGTAGTCATCTAGGCACCAGAGCTTCCAATTTATGGTTCAGAGAAAAGAAACCCTATTAATCTGGCACCTTTTATTCCACTGTAAATCCCAGCCATATTTAACTCAGCCACCATCAAGGTTTCCCCCCTATCTGCCAATGGCAGGGCCATAATATAAAGCTTGCCAATTCAAGGAGAAATTAAGATCCCACTTAGTATTCAAAGGGTGGTCCCTTTCACTAGCTTCCTTTCGAGGTGCCCACCGTGCTCATCATTCACACAGGGGAGAAGAGTCTGCCATAATTTAGGGGAACTTTATGGGCCATGTGGTTAGAAAAAAAATACTTAGTCTCCTTCCACCAAGTTCAAAGTAAACCTGGACTATCTGTGCTGATGACCTGGTAACAGTCCCTTTCCTCATGAAGCCCAGAAAACAAAATGACTCCCCAATGCCCTAGAGCTTATAAGTAAAAGAACCAGGGATAAGGAAAAGGAGGGGAAAAAAGGAATTCCAATTAATTAACTGGTTAATTAATTAGTATCTTCTATATTCAAGGCACTTTCCCATATTCTTTCCTATTAAAGGCAAATCTTCAGTCAGTCTTACTATCTCTATTTCAAGAAGGAAGAAACTGAGGCTCTCATCACCCAGCTAATAGGAGAAAGCCTAGGATTAGACTCCCCAGCTCTAAAGGCAATTTCTTCAGAGCCAGCCAGTGCCTTTCTGAGGACATACTATGTGCCAGGCACTGTTCTGGAGCAGGGAATATAGACATGAATGTGATATCTCTGTCTTCCACTCTAGTGGGAAAGACAGAAATAAGGAGATAAATATGAAAAATATCAGAGTAATAAAAATAGGATCATGTGATGTAAAAAGACAATGACTAATTGAGCAGTCAAAATTGAGGAGATGACATTTAAGAAGGGATCTGAGGGCAAGAAAGTGCAGCTCTGGCAAAGGAAAAAGAAAGGGGAATTGTCATTGCAAAAGGTCCAAAGCAGGAATGAGTGGCTCGTTTCTGTCTGAGGACCAGGAAGAAGATCAACATGAGAGATTATGACATGAGCCCAGGGCTGTAAGCAGAGGCCAAGTTAAGGAGTTTAGATTTTATTCCAAATATAAGAAGAAGCCATCGAAAGGTGTTAAGTGGGAAACTGACACTATCTTTCATTAAGAAGAGCCATTGGCCTTTTTGGGTGGGAATGATGAGATATAATTGTTTTCCTGGCTAAGACTTTCTAAAAAAGCCAAATGGCCAGATTCTCTGTCGTGTTATCTGCAAGGACAGCCCTGCCATGGGTCCTGAAATCCTTGCCAACAAAGAATTGTTATGAGGCAAAGAAAACAATGAATCTCTTAAAAATAAAAACATGAAGGGGTCAGAACCCACTAAACCTGTGTCAGTCCTCGCACTGCAGAACCAGTTGATCAGATACATCATTCCAAGTTCATGGCCTGGGATAACAAGATCCAGGATGGCGATGTGCTGATTGGGGAGGACACAGGTGAAGAGAGGCCCAGGTGAGTGGTTGGGCCAAGTGTCCCTCAACATCTAATATCCTGAGTAGTCAGTCTGCCTAACTCCCTGAGACTTTACTCTGATGTATTTGAAAGCTATTGGAAAGTTGACTAAGTAATTTCCCATCTCTTGATACAAACTGGCAGCTATGAAGTCAAAGTCTATAGCTCAGCCCCTGGAAAGTGATAGAAGGCAGAGTTGTCCTTCCACCTCTTTCTCTTCTCATGGGTTTGCTTAGATGTGACACCTGGAGCTCTGGCCCATCTGCCCTACTACCACATGGAGGACCACTGATTCACTGGCAGAACCAGGGCATGTGAATTTCCAAGAATGGCAGCATTCTGATCCTCGACTGCTGGGCAACCAGTGAGTCATTTTCTATTTGCTGCTGATGGAACTCCTGGTGGAGGGTGCTTCAAAATATTGCTCATGTCAACTCCTACTCATAATAGCTCCAGCTCTATCCTTCTCAAAACAAAAATCATCTCATTTGTCTCTAAAACTCTAGGAGAAGATAAGGAAGAATAGGCTCATTCACTTTGTAGAGCTGAGGAAATAGAGAGGGAGGTTTAGTGACTTCCCCAAGTTCATGTAGCAGATGAGGATTAGAGCTAGAATTCGAATTGGGTCTTCTGAGTTCAAACCCTGTGTTGTTTCAACTTATACCAACAACCTGGCCCAGAACAGAGCAGTAACGCCCGTTCTTTCCAGTACTGGGAGGAGACTGCCGAGACCTGGCAGCAGAAAGGCTATTTGGAAAGCACCAAGCAGAAAAAGAAATGCTGTGCATGGAGGGGACTTCATTGATCTGATTTATCTCAATGCAGATAAGGAACTACCATGGTCCTCAGAGCACAGGGAGACCTAGTTATTGTCCTCTCCCTGAGGCAGGTTTTAAGAAGTTATAAAAGAGTGGATTTTTTATCTCTTGATGCCTACCCTGTAGATTAATCAGTTTCCAGATCTACACTGGCTCTCCTCTTCACCAACACACGAAAGGGAGGGACTGAAGCTGTTTCTCAACATGGGGCAAAGACAAGAGGGGAGAAGATGGGGGTTTGGAGAGGAATTTCTGTTTGTTCCCGAGCCAAGTAAGCTTGTCCCACTCTAGGCCCTTCAGCGGAGGGAGGGGAATTAGTTTTAAGGGGCTTCAAAGAAAAATCACAACTGACTGGCAAGTCTGAATCCTATCCAAGTTGGAGTGAGTCACCGGGGAGTGAGGTAAAAAAGAGGAGGTGGCATATTTTTAACCCCTTATGGAAATGTTCTGACCAGCTTAAATAAAAGATCTTCAAATCCTAGAATGGATAAGAATTATATTGGATTTTATGTTAAATGCAAATTTCTAGGCTCATCCCCAAAGGATATCATTCGGGAGGCCTGGGATGGTGCATCAGAATTTGCCCTATAGCAAGGACCCCCGGATCATTCTATAGGATGGTCTACAAGATCATATCTTGACTATCAGATCCAAGGCTAGGATTTCCACAGATTCCCTCCCTAGTAACACTTTTCCTGGACTGAGAAAGCTCATTTCAAGTAGGAGCTTGACAAGCCTCATAATCCACTGCTCTGTTCCCAGACCATTACTGTCCCTCCACAACACGATGAGAAGGAGAAATCTTCTTCCCTATCTCTGACTTCCTTTTTCAGATTCTTTTCTACCCTGGGACACTATCCACCCTTACTCCTTCAGTGCCCTTGTGAAATCGTTGCCCATGGATTCCAGAATAAAAAATGAAATGAGGCCAGGAGAGAGCAATGGCCCAGAAAGGTAGACAAGTGCTCCGCAAGGTTAATGATGAGGTTTATGAGAGAGGTAGAAGCCAAGCAGTCCCTGGTGACAGCAGAATCCAGATGTTTCCACTGAAAAGAGCTGAAGCGAACTTGTGTGTGACAAGCAGAGAGACTCTAAGGTGGCGGAACTGAACATATCCACATGGACATTGAAGTTGCTCAGACAATGATAGGAAATAGCTTGCAGAGGAAGGCTGTAAGCCAGAAGCTAAATACTTCAAGGAAGAGATGGCCGTGGCCACCAGCTCAGTACATGACAGCAAGCCCTGGGGGTCAAAGGAAGAGGGGCTGAGGAAGGAACAAATTTGGACAGTGATGGTTAAAAGCAGAAGTAAAAGCCTAAAGAATGTCTACTTGGTCTCCACACTGTAGCTGGAGGAGGGGCAGTGAATAAGACACAAGGAAAATTAGAAACTTCCCAGGAGGGGTTGCAAAGGAGGTGGCGCTATCAGTTAACATAGCATCATGTGATGATTTACGAATCAGATAGACTTGGGCTCTAGCCTGGCTCTGCCAATTTCTAGTTGTGCTATCTGGGGCAAGTCACTTCATCTCCCTTTGCCTCATATTTTTAAACTGTGAAATGGAGATGTAAGCAGTGCCTGCCTTATAAGTTGTTTGTAAGACTCTGATAAATTACTTTATGTTGGGTGATTAGTACAGTGTCTGGCACATACTAAGTGCTCAATAAATGTCAACTAGTATTACTACCTCTCAATGCATGGATGGAATAACTTAGAAGAAGGATTTTTGCGGAGGAGGAAACATTGCTCAGTGATTTTGACAGAGACTGGCTTGCCCATACCATTTTTTCTTCTCGGGCATACAAGATTATACTTTCCAGTCTCCTTGCGGTTTGCTTGAATCTTACATAAATTAACATCTTTCTCTGAAGTGTTTTTGTATACTTTCTAAGAAATGCATTTTAAGCACAAGATAGCAACCAACGGAAACATAAGGGTTCAACAAATGCAAAAGGAGGATCCAGTTCTTTTCTTCTAATTGGTAGTAAGCCTGTTTTTCCCCTCCTCAACCCCCTCTATGGACAAGGCTGTGTTCTGCGGATCATTATACAAGATCAGAAATAGCTTTTCTTCACCAAGTGATGCAGAATGGGTTTGACCTGGAGCATCATTGATGAGATACAGCAAAACACCTATGACATAAGTTATCATCTTCCTAGAAGATTCTATTGCCATTCCCAGAACACACTTTGAGGTGTTTCTTCTGGTACAGTCATATTCTCACCAAGTTTCTGGATCACTGATAGGTCCCATTCCCCAGGGGTCTGTTAAGCTTGTTGAAAAGCCATAACTAGGGCACAGGGCAAAGCTATAGGGAACCCAACATACAGCCTTGACCTCATTAGTGCTATGCTATAATAAGCTGAACACAACCCCATAATCATGTACGTGGAGCCTCTCCAATGGTGAAACTCTATATTCATTTACTTAACCAGTGTTCATGGAGTGTCTTCTTGATGTGAGACAGCATGCTAGGTACTAAAGGTTTGATGATAAACAACTCAGACAAGGTCCTAACTTGCCTGGAAGATAATTATTACAACACACTATGGCAGTGAAGCACTAAGGTGTTAGGAGAGGGAAGTACTATAGGAATGAATGTAAGGAAACTCTAATCGCAGTGTCCTTTCCATCAATGTCTTGTGAATTGAATAACCCTGGGCAAGCTTTTTGTAAATGCATGAGTCTCAGTTTTGTCAACTCTACAATGGAATATCATATTTCTCCCTTAAGGGTCTTAGATGTAATGTATGTGTAACACTTCCTAAAGTGCATATTCTTGCCCAAACATGAGAAAGTATTGCTAAGAGATTCCCAGTCTATTTTCCCTTCTGAAGGGCCCATCATGCTGAATGGTGAAAGAATTTCCTGATAGTTTGAGTTTTACTAAAGTCCATTTCTGGCTGAGTCCCCAATAAACATGGCACACAGGAAACACGGACCAGCGATACCTATCTAAGGCTCATTCTCAGTGTCAGCTGTTTGCATTCCTTCAGGCTATACTTGAACTCCTTGGCCATCCCTGCTTTATCCCTACTCTCCTGTCCCTTTCAGGATGGTTAACAGAGCATACTGCAATCTTCTTTCTTTTTTATTACTCAAAAGTGGGGTCTGAGCACCAGCAGCATCCATGTTTATTGGGTGCTTGTCAAAATGTAGAATCATGGACGCTGATCTATGCCTGGTGAATTGGAAATCTCAATTTTAGGGAAATTTCCAGATGATTTAATGTACATTAAAGTTTGGGGAACACTGGCTTAGAATATAAGTTGATTTCTACCCAACTACATAATTCTTTCATTCTAAAAATAACAATTCTGCACCTACTATGTGGTGACACTGTGCTAGGTGCAAGAGTTATACTGTTGAACCCCCAGAATAGTCGGAAAACATCTATTTGAAACCTTTTTGGAATGAGGCAGGTTATAAACTAATAAGAAGTGGCAATCTGACCCATACATGTATTGGCGTGGTAGAGTATGAAAACTGCTCTTTAAGGATGACAGAGGGCTGTGGGAATATGGGAAGAGTTAAGTTGGCATGGGCAGTTGAGAAAGACTCCACAAAGGAGGGAATGCTTGGGCTTAACATTGAAGGATGAGTCAAAGCTGGATGGGTGGAGTAGTGAAAGGATAAAATTCCCAGCCAAGGGACAGGATGATGAACGTCAAGGCAAGAAGAGGCCTGTTCTGCTCTTGGCTGCTGGCCCGAGCTCTGCTGTCACCATGGGAAAGCTCTCCTCCACTTGGTGTTCTGCCAACAATCACTATGGGGCCTTGAACAAACCGCCACTCCTATATGGGCCCTATATTCATCTAAAACTTGTGGGTTGGATTATAAGTTGGCAGTTTTTAAAATGTAGAGTTCTTTCAACTGTCAGCCAAGGCCAAAGTAATGGAGAGGAAGCAGGGCTCTGGTTAGCCAAGAGAACATGGGTCAAGTGTTAGATTTCTTACCACGGCTTCCACTTAGCTTTAATAAGGGAGGGACGGTGAAGTGTGATTCCACATATTGAACAAGTATAAAAACCACTGAAGGGCCCTAGCTGGTTTGGCTCAGTGAATAGAGCATCAGCCTGGAGACTGAAGGGTCCCAGGTTCGATTTTGACCAAGGGCACATGCCCACATTGTGGGCTTGATCCCCAATAGGGGAGTGCAGGAGGCAGCTAATCAATGATTCTCTCCCATCATTGATGTTTCTATCTCTCTATCCCTCTCACTTCCTCTCTGAAATCAATAAAGAAATATATTTTTTTAAAAAAACACTAAAGGGATGGTCCCTAAAATCTCTAGTCAGTGATAACACTGAATTCTTATCTAGTTCTTTAACAACTCTCCAGGCTGGACTTGCAATTTGTGGCCAGATGCCTCCTTTCACTGTATATACTAGAGCTGTAATTTTTATTCTTTTTTAAAATAGCAGAACTACATAAAGTCATATAGGGAAAACACAATATAAAGAAAAGGTCAAAGGAATAAATAGATTTCTGGGCAGATTAAGTTTCATTATTTGGAAATACTTTTTTATTTGGGTCCCCTTGCTGTTATCACTATCCCACCTCATACCCTTTGGTAAACGCCCAGGATTGGGTATAAAAAGCAATGATTCCAACGAAGGAGTTTAAGCTAATATGAAGGTTGCATTTATTAAGTCCTACAGCTATGAAAACAATGAGTTTCCTAGAGGAAGGTACAATGAGGGGCTGGAAGCAGCAGTTTAAAGGGAGTTGGGAATGGGAAAAGGGGAAAGGAGAGAATCTAAAAGAAACAAAAAAAAAAATGAAAACAAGAATAGAAACTCCTCAACAGGCCAACTAAGTGGCCTGAAGGAAGACCACACAAAGCCTTAGTGCCTACTCAGTGCTTTCTTTAAAAGCCACCTTTTAAAGAAAGTTGCCTCGCTCCATCCTTCCATAAAAAAAGATACTGAAGCCCTAACCTCCAGCACCTCATAGCATGCTCTTATTTGGAAATAAGGCGGTTGCGGATGTAATTAGTTAAGATGAGGTCATACTGGAGTAAGATGGGTCCTTAATCCAATATGACAGGTGTCCTTATAAAAGAGAGACAAGAAACAGAAATGCACAAGGAGAACAAATATATGATAATGAGGCAGAGATGAAAGTGTTGCAGCTGCCAGCCAAGGATTGCTGGCCACCACCAGAAGCTAGGAAGAGGCAAAGAAGAATTCTCCTGTTCCTACTTCAGAGAGAGACTAGCCCTGTTGACTCATTTGATCCCAGACTTTTAGCCTTCAGAACTGTGAAACAATAAGTTTCTGGTGTTTTAAGCCACACAGTTGTGGTCCTTTAATAAGGTGGCCCTCGGAAACCAATACACTTGCTCTGGAACTAGCAGCAGTGGGTTTTGCTAAAGAAATCATCCCTGATACTCAGCAGATCAGTTGGGCATGGGTATGGGTATGGTCACAAAAGAGCTGGAGGCCTCTGAGCCAACCTGGCACACTCTGTCCATTTGGGCTTTCCCATTTATTGCTGGCAAAGCAAGCCAATCACACCCTTTCTTTAGAGACACGTAAATGCAATGGAAACTAGAGAGAGAATAGATCAGAGCCCACCTCATCCCAAGTCACTGTTTGCCAAGCAGAAATCACTCTTAGTCAAATCTGGGCCAAAGGAGGAGGTATCCCATAAAGAAAAGAGATCTTAAGAGTAACAGAGAGGTCAAAGCAAGAAATCCCCCAGAAGGATATATAGTGCAGGCATGCTGTGGATAAACCTGTTGCATGGATAATCACCCTAGGAATGACTACAATGCCTATATTCCAGGCAGGGAGGAAAGGAAAAAAGATAGGGGAGTGAATGTGTAGAGAGAAATATGAATGAAGGAGGTGGGGGAGGGGGGACTATAGAATGACCAACTATCACAAACTGCCCAGGACTGAGGGGGTTACTGAAACACAAGTATGAAAACCAAGACAATGCCAAGCAAACAAGAATGAGTTGGTCACACAAGAGATAATTAAACATCTGAGTGAAAAAAGAAAGGTTCATAAGATGGGCAGGTGGTCCGCCCCCAGAACATGTCTGCAGAAGTGTCTAGACCAATCCAGGTCAATCCAAACATGGGCGATTGGTCATCCTCTGGCTTAGCCAGGTGGACCTCTCATTGGACTCAGGGAAACTGGTGCTTAGGAGTCACACAGACCCTCTATTTTGACCATGAACTCTTGGGAAGAAAATGATGGCGACGGGAGCACCCCCTTCTGCAGTCTGGAAGGCTCTGCCCAGTCCAGCAATGTCTCCAAGGGGAGAAGCCCTTCACACTGAACTTGCCAACAAATCTCATTCTGTGGGACTGGCCCAATGTACTTCTCAGTCTGAGGCCCTGCCCACAGAGATGCCTTTCCTTCTCTCCTTGTCTTTCACTCCACCCTCACCACTAAGTATGTGTGGAAAATGTCATTTATCAACTTACCCTATCTAAGCAAGAGAAGCCCTGCTGTTTGTTTCTATATTCTCTTAGTTCAGAATGTAACACAGTCATTGGTTTTATTTCCAACCTCCTCCGCTTGAAAACATTCCTTCACAGCGGAGTCCACACCTCGCTCTTCTTTGACACCCTAGTGCACGGAAAAATGCCTGGCATGCAGGAGTCCCTCCTGCAATATCTGGCAAGTAAGCTAATTATTGAGTGAATAAGTTAGTTAATGTGGACAGCATGATCTTTCACTTTGAGTCAAGTATCTGTGATCTGGCACTTCCTGGATTTCTGATGCAGCGTAGCCCACCTGCATGCAGTTAAAACAAAGGAGAAAGGAGGAAACACATCAGAGCCCTGGAGGCATTGTAGCATATGAGCCAGCCCAGGGTCTGATGCCAGGGCAGTGACAAGGCTCAGGAAGTGAATACAGACCTCTGTGCACATGACAGTGGGCTCTTCCCTGATGCTCCTACTTCTTCCACTCTCATAGGATGACTTGATTCTAAAAGAAGAAAAAAAAAAAAGAAACAAACTAGGGGAAAGACCCTTCCGGACAGAAACTCTATAAAAGACAAGCAGGATGGTGTAATTGCCTAAGACAATGGTTGGCAAACCAGGGCTCTCGAGCCACATGTGGCTCTTTAGCCTCTTGAGTGTGGCTCTTTCACAAAATACCACAGCCTGCTTATGCTAAGTGAAATAACCCAGTCAATGAAGGAGAAACACCACATGATCTCACTCATTTGTGGATAATAAAGAACATTATAAACTGATGAACAAAAGGATAGATACAGAAGCAGTAAAGCATCAGACTGTCAAATTCAGCAGGAAGGTTAGGGAGAGGTGGGGTAGATAAGAGATCAAACAAAGGACTTATATGCATACATGTAAGCATAACCAATGAACACAAGACACTGGGGGGTTGGGTATGCCTGGGAGGTGGGGGGGGGGCAATGGGGAGATATGTATACATGTAACACAATAAAAAAAAATACTACAGCCTGGATGAGACTATTTTTAAGAAGTTTAAGTTTCAAAAATTTGGCTCTCAAAAGAAATTTCAGCCCTAACTGGCTTGGCTCAGTGGATAGAGTGTCGGCCTGCGTCCCAGGTTTGATTCCGGTCAAGGGCACATACCTTGGTTTCGGGCACATCCCCAGTAGGGAACATGCAGGAGGCAGCTGATTGATCTCTCATTGATGTTTCTAACTCTCTCTCCCTCTCCCTTCCTCTCTGTAAAAAATCAATAAAATATATTTTTTAAAAAAAAGAAAGAAAGAAATTTCAATCATTGTACTGTTGATATTTGGCTCTGTTGAGTATGCCAAGCTTCTAATGAGTATGCCAACCACTGGCACACTTGGCTTGAACACCCCATGACATTAATCAGATCTCATCATGAAGGCCCTTGATGATGAAGTAGGGGACTTGGGGTCTAATCTCCATTCTACTGCTGTGTATCCTCAGCCAATTGTTTAGCCTCTCTGAGCCTCTTTTAGCCCTTATCTACCCTCAGCTAATACTGCCTTTGTCTGAGGTCCATTGGGTAGACACGTGAAACAATACAACCCAGACATCTTGAACTCTTCTAAAGAGGCCCCCTAGCGAAATTCAAAGGAGAGAATTTTCTCTGCCTTAAACTAACTCCCAGGGCTCCAAGATAGTTATTTTAGAAAACCTGCTGATGATTAAAGTTTATGAACCTGAAAGCTAATGTAACCTTCCTCTGTAAAGAGCAGGGTACTGCTGGGCTTTAGACTGCGTAGAAACTCAGTCACCCAAGAAGCCTATTAGTAAATAAGGCCTATCCTTTGTAATGTAAGCATTCTACTTCTAGAACAGCACTGTTCAAAATTCTTTTGTTCTGCAATTATATAAAGAAAACACACAAAAAGATAGGCCTAATGCTTCACTGACCTCCTGTGGGCACAAGAAAGAAGTACATTCATTCCACAGATCTAGTTGTCCTGGCATGAGCTAAAGAAGAACTCCTTACAACTAATTTCCTTATGGAAAAGTCATGCTGCCAGTAACATGCCCTACACACTATTTTACCTTGCCCCAGGATCCCTCAAGGCCTGATGGAAAGTTCCTCCTGATAAGTTGGCTGATACTTCAATCTGTTTTACAGATGCATACAATGGCAGCGCAGGCAGCAACAGGGAGGGACTAATTAAAATGCAGGTTCCCCTGCTCCAATCCGAGATTCTGATTTTGAGGGACTGTGGCGGGCCTGAGAATCTGCATTATGCTGCTAAGCACCTGGGTGATTCGGATGCCAATAGCAAGGTTGATAGATAACAAATCTAAAGGCTGATACCAGGAGACTTCTCTTCCTTTTCAACGTTTTATCCAGGGAGATCTACTCTAGGCAGGGCTAGATTCTCTGCTTCCTACGCCAGGTCATGCCCTCTGGGGTGGAAGCTTGACAGCCCCTCCAGTTCCCAGGACGCAGCAGCGGAAAAGAGCTTCCTGCCGCAGAAGGTGACTTCCTGTGTGCCGAAGGAGAGAACCGGGCTCGGCAGAGTTGCCGCACTGGCAATATGACCTCCACTCAAAAGGTCACCAGGAAAGATGAAGCAGCCACTCCTGAAAGGGGGAAAGTGATTTAGAAATCAGCTGTGCCCGTCTCCACCATCTGCTGCTGAGCAAGAGTAATTAAAATGGAAGGGAGACCCGTTGGCAAGTTAATAACAGGGCTAACATCTCAAAGGGGTAAGTGGGAAAGGATCCATCATTAACGTGGAAGAGAAGGGCAGCCCTTGGGAAACACCCAGCTTACAAGGAAGATGAAAGAGGAACAGGGAGAATGGTGAGGGATCTGGAACCCCCGACTCGGTGGGCCTGCAGGGGTGCTCCTGCTCAGGCTGCTTCGTTCTTGTTTTCCCCAAAGCCCCAGAGAGGCTGGTTGGCAGGATCCTCCACATCAAACGGGGATGCTGCCCCAGCTGGGAGGGCTCTGGAACTTGAACACTTCAGCCACTGAGTTCTGCTAAGAGGAGGCCAAACATCCTAGCTCAGTGAAGCTTCTAGCAAAATAGGGGGATGCAGTGGGCATGATGAGCTTAGACTTCACCCCAGCCTGACACCCCAATGAGCAGGGACAGGGGGGCATGCATTTCAGTACTACTGGCTAGGTATTGAGCTGGATGAATGAGGTGAGTTGATGGGAGGGGCCAGAAAGAGCAGCCTGCTGCAGGTAATCAACCTGGTTCCTGTGTCCCCTCCCAAAACATGCTCTTAAATATCTGCAGTGTCTCCCAATGCCACTTTCCATAGGACGAACGCCTTAGCATCTTAATAGGGTTTTTACGACTTGGCCCTACTTTCCAGCCTCACCTTGCTGTGCCCTCCCCAACTCCCCCTTTCCTCCAGTCACACAAAACATGTCCCCCTCCCCTGAACATCCCAGCCTTTGCTAAGACTGTCCCCTCCACTGTGGGGCCTCTTCGTTCCCTTTCCCTCCAGAGCAATTTCAACATATCTGCCACGGCCCTGTTCACCCCTTTACAGTCCCTTTGCTTTTTGTTCCTCTGGTATATGCATATGGCATTGACAGTATCTGTTTATCTAGCAATAATGATAATTAGCATCATTAATTGAATCGTAATTGTGTTCTAAGTGTCCAGTATGTTCACATTTCATGGAAAGAATCTGTTTATCTGTTTAATAATAATCTAATGATAATATAATAGAGATAATGGGCAGCATTAATTGAATGCTCACTGTGTTTGTAGCACTGGGCTAAACGTTGACATATATAATTTGGACATTCAGATAAGCCTGCACCGTTATGCCAATGGCAGAGGCAGGACTCAGGCCCAGGGTAGCCTACTCTGAAAGACACAGCTCCTCAGCAACAGGGACTGTGCTTCATTCATTCCTGACCTTCAGGTCACACCAGGCCCTCAAAGAAATATCTGTAAAAGGAGTCAACAGGGATATTGAGGGGAACTTCACTCGTGTTAACTGCCAACACCAGCTGAATGTTTACCGTCGGCCAGTCACGATGCTTCACATTTTACTTGCCTTCATTTAATTTTTGCCAAAATACCTGGGAGATCGGCACTGTTATTATTAGCATCTGTCACAAAACCTGACACATCATGCAAGCTCAAGTAATAAATGGTGAAAGAGTGCATCTTCATTTTATAGATGTGGTGACTGAGGCTTAGAAATCGAATTGGACCCATAGAATAGAATACGGCACAGCTGAAATGAGAAAATACCTGTATCCATAGTAGAAAGGCTGCCCAATGGCTGTCTCCTCCTCTCACACTAGTCTGGGTGGAGGGTGATGTCTGAGGTTTGCAATCAGGGCATGGGGTGTTCCTTGAGGTGGGCTTTCTCTGTGGTATCTTCCAGCCAGACACATGGTGGAAATCAGCCCTGAGCTTCTTAGGAAGCTGAATCCTGGTCTGATCTCTGCTGACAGGCAGAATCGCCTCAATGAGTCCAGCCCCTGTATCAGCAAAGCAGGTCCGTTTATAGGCTCTGATGCCAATAGAGAGAGATGGAGTGGGTATAGCGTGAATGGGAAGTTAGGGCACCGCTGATTAAGATAAGTCCATTGATGTTACAATAATTAGCACGACAGAGGCCTGTTAAAGGGCGCCTGTGTGCTCATTGGCAAGACAATTGATGCAAGGAGTCAGCAGCTACCCCACAGCTCCTCCACGGGGAACTGCCCGAAAGCCCAATTAGCAGCCTTGCACCCCGCCTGGTGCTGGACAGCTCTGGGTCCCTGGAGAGGCTGCCATCATCTCTCTTCCTTGGATCTGATTAGGATCATAATTGGACATTTCTCCACTTACCTGTGGTGATGAAAGAGCATCACTGTTTCCATCACGCATGGCCCGGGAAGTGAGGCTAGGGCGCCACGCATCACTTCTCATTGTAATGATGCGGCACCAAAAAGCCATCCTTCGTCATGTAAAAAACACTCTCCACACCGCAGTGTCTCTATTTGTAACAGCCTCTGAGATATTCATGCGATAGATCATCTGTTTGCCTGAATCAATATTTCCCTGACACTGGGAAGCCCGCCACCCATCTGTCCCATTCTATTTGATAAAGCCCTTCTGTGTCACCTTTACTCAGGCTGGCGGGACCACAGGCCCCGCTTTCCCTCCCGACGGAGGGCGTCCAGATGAATGATTGCTTTGTAAATTACTATCTTGAGAGCAGAGCCCCCAGAACTCAGTCAAGCCTGTGTGGAGCAG
>PVJN01005422.1:20745-82508 GCA_004026805.1 Lasiurus borealis | reverse complement strand
CTCCCCCCTGCCCCCACCACCCCATTGTCTGTGTCCATGGGTTATGCATGTATGCACACAAGTCCTTCAGTGGATCTCTTCCCTCCCACCCACCCACCCTGCTTTCCCTCTGAGCTTCCACAGACCGCTCGGTGCTAGAAGACTTCTTTCTTTTTTGGGGGAAAATTTCCTTTTATTCCTCAGCATTCTGAAATTTCAAGACAGTGTGGGAGTTTGGGGGGGGGGGACAGGAAAGAGGGTAGTGGCCCATCTTATTTTTTAAAATTATTTTATTAAATACTCAATGAGGATTTTTAATCTGGGGGAAGGGTCCTTCAGTCTAAAACTGTGTCTTTTACTTTAAATGTGTAGTTCTCCCCATTTTATTTCTTTGTTCTCTTTCTAGAATAATTATTAGAAGGATTTTGAAAAAAATTTATTACCTTTTTCTGTTACAGTTTTCTGATTTTTGTCTTTTTGTTGTATAGTTGAGGAAATTTATTTTTTTTCAAATACAACTTTATGTATGATATATCAATTTTCATATTTTGTAATTTGTTGTTGTGAATCCTTCCCTGGGGATATTTTTTTCCCATCGATTTTTAGAGAGAGTGGAAAGAAATGTAGGGTGGTGAAAAGAGAGAGAGAGAGAAACATCTATGTCAGAGAAGCACATCGATTGATTGCCTCCTGCACACACCCCGATGGAGGCAGGGATTGAACTTGCAATCCAGGTACCTGCCCTTGACTGGGAATCAAACCTCAGACCCTTCGGTGTACAGCCCGATGCTCTAACCATTGAACAACACCGGCCAGGACATATTTTGTAATTTTTAAAGTGATCACTTTCTCGTATTCCATTAAAGCATCACTTCTCCGCTGCATCCCCTCCTGTCTTGTTGTCCTTCTAAGTTAGTAGCATTTAAAACACATTTCCTGTTCTTTCAGCAGGGTTTTTACAGAGGGAAGAAAAATGCATAATTAATTTGACATTTTGGGAAATGGGGTCTTTATGAGTCACGTTTAAAGTACAATGCAATTAGGTATTATTTGTGCTTGAAGCGTGGTGACAGGCAGGTATTTGTATCTAGGTAATTTCAGTATTTATGTTGCTCAGTGCCATTAAGCCAGGCAGATTCAGGACTATGGGAAGAGCCGCAGTAAAGCCGTGGGCCATTTCTCTCCGTGTCGTCTGCAACATCTGGTCTCGCCCCTTTTAGTCTGACATTAGTTAGGCACAAATGACATGTGTCAAGTTAAGAGAAGCAGGCACTAGTGTACGCTGGCATTTTAAAATACAAGCTTTAAAGTCATAAAGAAGTGGATTTTAAAACGCTCCCCCAGACTTCCGTTATGTTTCTTTTTTAAAAAAAATTTCTTTATTGATCAAGGTGTTACCTATGTGTCCTTATTCTCCCATTACCTCCCCCCACCTCAAACCTTTCCACTCACACCTCACCCCTCTGCTGTCTGTGTCCATTGGTTAGGCCCATATGCAGGCATACAAGTCCTTTGGTTGATCTCTCCCCCTTACCCCTACCTCCCCTACCGCCCCTCTGAGGTTTGACGGTCTGATCGATGTTTCTCTGTCTTTGGAACTGTTTTTGTTCATCAGTTTATGTTGTTCATTATATTCCACAAATGAGTCAGATCATGTGATTCTTATCTTTCTCTTGACTGGCTTATTTCACTTAGCATCATGCTCTTCAGTTTCATCCACACTGTTGTGTGTCCATGTACTCGGGCTTAAATTCAGCGCTGCTTTCCTGTATGGGCACAGGGTCTGGTTGTGGGGAACAGACTCCAGGAGACTACACATCCAAGTTCAAATTCACCACAGCCTCTCTGCTAAGGTGCAGGGTCTGGTCATGGGAAATAAGCTTTCTGGGTTTGCACCCCCAGGCTCAAATTCAGCACTATCTCCCCGCATGGGCGCAGGATCTGGTCACAGAAGACCGCCTCCCTAAGGAAGAGCAGATAGGCTCGAATTCAGCTCAATCTCCCTACCTGAGCACAGAGACGAGTCGTGGGAAACAAATTCCTCGAATTTCGCAAGTCCAGGCTCAAGTTCAGCGCTGTCTTCCTGACAAGGGCGCGGGATCAGGTTGCAGAAAAATACCTCCCTAGGGATGAGCACCTAAGGCTTGAATTCTGCTCAGTCTCCCTGTCTGGGTGCAGAGAGGAGTTGAGGGAAACAAATTCTCTGAGTTCACAAGTTTGGGCTCAAGTTCAGCACAGTCTCCCTGCCTCGCATGAGTGCAGATCTGGTCACAGAAACTACCTCTCTAGGGATGAGCAGCTAGGCTCAAATTCCGCTCAGTCTTCCTGCCTGGACGTGAAGACTAGTTACAGGAAACAAACCTGGCACCAAGACTCAAAGTCAGGCAAAGTCACCACTGCTTTGTGTGTGCAGAAAGCCTTATTGTGCAGCTGGGGTCTGATAGTTTCTATGTTGCTGCCGCGGGGGCGACAGGGAAGGGGGATTGGCTTTGCGACTCACAGAGATCTGCGGCTTGGTGCCTGAAGTCCTGGTGTCCCTGGGTCTGCAGCTGTGGTGGCAGGTCTTCTACCAGAGCAGCTGTAGGGTCCTGCTTTGCTTCTGACACCAGACTGGATGGTGGCAAGGCTAGGATCCTAGTCTCATGCAGTTCTGTTTTTCAAGATGGCGTAGTCTCTGGGCTGGTTGTGTCCTCCCAGGAGTGTTTGCAGTGGCCACGGGGTTTTGCCATCTAAGACTTCCCGGATTGGCAACCCCCTGGAAGAATTGCAGGGTCTAACTGTCCCTATTTCACTTACACACACACACCCACACACATTCACACACACCTCTATCATTGTCTCACTCTCTCACATGCTCTCCCTCCCTACCTTCCTGCCAGTCGCCATCTTGCCTCCTCCTTATTTATTTTTAAAATGTTCAATTAAAGTCGACATTCATGAATTTGTGCACTGGTGGGGTCCCTTGGCCTGTCCTGTGTCCTCTCAGAATCAGGGGCCCCTTGGGGGATGTCAGTCTGCCAGTTTCGGCCTGATCCCCGCAGGTTAAGCCGAGAGACCCCATCCGTGCATGAATCCGTGCACCGGGCCTCTCGTTATGTTTCTTAACTTTTCTGAGCTACTGCTCCTCATCAGTAAAATGGTGATTAATTATTATCTCTAGTTCATAGGCGCCTTGTGAGGATGCATTGAGATAATGTATGTAATATGTTTAGCGCAGCATCAGGTACAGGAGGTGCTGAGTGAGTGGCAGCTGTTACTTTAATCGTACAGAATTACACATTAACAAAAGCATAACACCCCACATAGGAAGATTGCCTGCAATGAATCCAGGTGTATACACACTCTGCAAATAAAGAAATAACACAATTATATAAAATATTACTTGTTTGTTAAACTAAGTATTTAATTTGTAGTAAAAGAACTTATCAGGAAAAAAACCAGAACATTAAAAGTTTTGTTTAAATTTATAGGTGTGAAAAAAAAATAAAATAAAATAAATTTATAGGTGTGCCAAAGGTTTCTGGAGAGAAACCAAAGACCCTTTACTATATGTATGTATGTATATGTGTGTGTGTGTGTATACACACACACATATATACATACATACACACATATACACACACATATATGTATACATGTATATATGTATATATAATTTATCCTATCTAATAAAAGAGAAATATGCAAATTGACCATACCTCTGCTACACCCACAAGCCACACACACCAGCCAATCAGGAATGAGTATGCAAATTAGCCCAACCAAGATGTTGGTTGATTTGCATATCCAGGCACAGAGTGAAGACTGAAGACAGTGTAGAAGGAAGCCAAGCACTGCAGAAGGGAGCGAATAGAGAAGCAAGAGGGGCAGCAGAGAAGGGAGGGAAGCAGGCGGGTGGGCGGAGATAGGAGAGAAGCAGGCAGAGCGGCAGAGATGGCTGCTGGAAGCCCTATTCTTACAGGAATCTTCCTGCAATCGGCCTCTCGTATAATATAAAGACTAAACATATTGCAAATAATGTCTTAGTAAATTAGTTTTGTTCCCTTTTATTTTAATTTTTACTAAGCCTAGTTTCATTTTTTTCCATTCAATTAACAGAAGTAAGCAAATATTTCCCTGTAATTTAGATTACTTAAACAAAGGTTAAAAATTGATGTAACTTTTCTCTATTATAAAAGTAATGTAAAGTAATTCATTGTATTAAGGATCTCTGAGAATAACAAATTTAGAAGTTTTATTATATTATTATGCTTTAATATATTTCCTCACTTTAACCTCATATTAAAATAAATAAGCTACATATGTATTTTATTTTTTTCCCTTTTATTGAATTTATTGGAGTGGCTCTGGCTAACAAAATAAAATTTATTGCGGTGGTCTGTTTTTTGCTTGTTCATTTGGTTCATTAGATCCCACAGGTGAGTGAAATCATGTAATACTTGTCTTTCTCCGACTGACTTATTTCACTTAGCATAGTGCACTCTGATCACCCTTGCTCTCCTTAAGGGTAAGATTTCCTTCTTTTTATGGCCAAGCCATAGTCCATTGTGTAAATGCACCACAGCTTTTTTTTATCAACGCATCATCTCTGTTCCACGTATCCATGTCTCTGGTTCTGTTTTGTTCGTCTGCTTATTTTGTTCATTAGATCCCATGTATAAGTGAGATCATATAGTATTTGTCTGGGGAATGCACAGCACCTCTTTTATTAGATAGGATAAATTATATATACATATATACATGTATACATATAGATGTGTGTGTGTATATTTCAATGGGATATTTGCAACAAATCTTTCCCCAACCCTCAACTTCATGGCTTCCACTGTGAACGAAGGGTTTCCAGGGTGAGGGATCTTTGGCTAAATTACCTATTCATTCAGCCTGTGGCCTCATACATCTTTGGAATCTAGACTTTAGTTTACATTGATTTTATGGTTGCAACTTCTAACCTGCTAGCCAGCTATTTTCTTATAAACTTCGTAAAGGCAGGGACCATTTCTGTTCTGATCTGTCTTATACCTTCTGCAGCAAGCACAGCGCCTGGGAGATTTCAGACACTCCACAAAATCTTTCGGGGGGAAGAGAGTGGATGACGCCTTTGGCCAGCCCTCTTGTAAAACATGTGTAAAAATAACAAGCTTCTTGGTATAGTTTATCATCTGTCCGGAGCCATATATGTATATTCTTACTTTGTAATACCGGTGATGTTACGAATGCAGAGTTGATTATAAAAGATGTGGAAGAAAGCATGGAATTTTGCAAAAAAAAATCGGCTAGAAATATTTAATGAGGACATGCAGGCTTGTTTATATTCTCAGAGTCAGAACACGAAACCCTTCAGAGAAACCGGCATCAAGATGGCCCGTGGCAGGTTTGCACCGCACCCCGGAGCAGCCCCCCGCACCCCTCGATCCCTGAAACGCTAAACCTCATTCTCTGCGGATTCACTTGGCTGGAAACCAATCAAGCAACTGTACAAACACGACGCACACCTGCACGTAGGGAAAAACTGAACCGTGCCAGCGCCAAATAGTTCTTTTCGTTGATCTCCAAGAATGTTCGCGGCTAATTCTCTCTTGGGGACACAGATTAAACACTCTGCAGCTAATACAGCCTTAACATAAATTAGAAGTAAGGCAGAAAAGACATTTCAGTGTGCGCGCACGCTATTTTGCTACCTCGGTGTTTCTGTAGCCAGTCTGGAGTCTCCTTGCTGAAGAGAAAACGTTTCCATGTGATTATCCTGAAGAGGCCCGTTGCCACAGCACCACACACGGTGGTAGATCTCCGTGCCTCTGCCTCCCTCGGGAGCAACGTAGAAACCCAGATGCCGAGCCCTGAAAGGGGTCCCCACAAAAGCACCTGGCTTCTTGGCAGCTCTCAGGTAGCTGGGCTGCTTAATTGCTTTTCCGTATGAATTTTTAAAAGTTGGTTGCAGATCAGAGATTGACTGGTTTGAGTATATATATATATATATTTTAAATTCTTCAATGGCAGTCGCCCTCTAATATTATATTGGTTTCAGGTGTTCAGCCCAGTGATTAGACATTATGTAACTTACAAAGTGATCACCCCGATACCTACAGTTCTCCTCTGAAACTGTGTGTAGGTATTACAGTGGTATTGACCATGTTCCCCGTGCTGTTCTTTACATCCCTAACAGCCTTAACAACCACCGATTTCTGCTTTTTAATCCCTATACCTTTTTCTCTCATCCCCCAACCCTCCCCTCCCATTTGACCAAGGTACAGGTGTTCTCTGCATGTGTCTGTTTCTTTGTTTATTGATTTCCAGATTCTTCATATACGTGAAATCCTGTCATTTGGTTTTTCTCCGACTTATTTCACTCAGCGTAATACCCTCCCATCCATGTGGTGGCAAATGGCAAGGTTCTTTTTTTTTTTTTTTTTAAAACTGGGTTGTTCCATTGTACATATGCACCACTTCTTTTTTTATCCGCTAAGCCCACTTAGGTTGCTTCCGTATCTTGGCTATTATTATGTTGCAACGATCATATGGGTATTTCTGTCTTTCTGATTTAGTGGTTTGGGTTTCCTTGGATAAAAATACCCAGAAAACATCTTTTACAACGTTATTATACACCCATTGTGTCTCAATCACAAGTTAAAGTAAAAAAAAAGACTTAAATAATATGTTCACTTTGATAATGAAACCAAGTGCTTTAACATGTGTTGCCTCATTTTCAAAGAGTGTTGTTTTACTCTCTCAGTGGGTAATGGAAGACAGAGAATAGATGTGTCCCCTTCCCACCACTGGTGGCCTTCCACTTTTCATACTCCGAGTTTTGTCATTTAATATTCTCTTCAAACTCCAGGACGTGATTATCCTGACGAGGCCAGTTACCTCAGCACCGCACACGGTGGTAGATCTCCGTACCTCTTCCTCCCTCAGGAACAACGTAGAAACCCTGATGCTAAGCAAGACCCCAGACAAGGCATAATATTGTGAATATAACAGAGCTGATTTTTCTTTCTTCCTTCCTTTCTTCCTTCCTTTCTTCCTTCCTTCCTTTCTTTCTTTCTTTCTTTCTTTCTTTCTTTTTTGTTTCTGTTCATAACAAAAATCAGGCTGGTGGTGGGAAGAAGTGGAAATGCATACATAATCTACTTCTGGCACAGAAAATTCTATTAATTTGTTGTAAGCACACAATTTAAATATCAATGGATAAAAAGCCTGTATTTGGTTCCTCAGTGAGCATTTATATTCATTTGATGCTCTCGTGGAATTAGTTTTGTGTGAAATTAACTTAGCGTTGGATGACAAACTATAAACTTAAAAGTAAACTGTAACAAAGACATTATAAATATCAGACGTTCTTCTCCGTAGTTTGTTCAGAAATGAATACACGTCAGTCAAGGTCAAAATAAATCTCCTCCAGCTATATCAGGTTTGTCCAGCTGCATCTCGGTACATGCTTCTGACATATGCCCCTCCCCTCACCCTTCCAGGGATACAATAGTTTTTTGGTCTGTGGGGTTATGAAGAGGAGTCAGACTTGTAGTCTTTCCCACATTTAATGAATTTTCAAGTATATTTTTAAGCATCAGGTTGTGGACAGCAATGCCAGCTCAAGAACTGGAGTAACACCCCCCAAAAATAGAAAAACCTAGAAATATTTTCTCCACCAGTGGTTCTCAACCTTTTTTAATGCTGTGACCTTTTAATTCAGTTCCTCATGTTGTGTTGACCCCCAACCATAAAATTATTTTCGTTGCTATTTCATAAGTGTAATTTTGCTGCTGTTAGGAATCATAACGTAAATATCTGTGTTTTCCGATGGTCTTAGGCTCTACAGCAGCGGTTCTCAACTTGTGAGCCATGACCCACAGGTTGAAAACTGCTAGCAAGGTCGCCTAAGAATAAACATGAAAAGCAAACTATCATGGAGGATGGGGAGGGTGTCTGTCAAGCAATTTTAGTCAGCGCGCGGATGATGCTGTCCACAGACCACACTTGGAGAAATTGCCACAGCCTGGTATTAGGCATATTCTTAAAGGGCCCATGGTCGCTTGGTGTGGCTGAAACTGGGTGGAGCTGGTGTTATTAGACTCCTCTTTTTGTGAAGAGTTCTGGAAGGATTGAGAAAGGCGGGCTCTGGAAGGTCAAGGAAGGGAAAGATAACACAACCAAGGCTGGAGGAAAGAGGAGAGCTGAGTCTTGTTAACGTCTGTAATACCATGGGGTAATTACATGCTTGTGTCCCCCCAAAATCATATGTTGAAACCCAATCTTTCATATGATGGTGTTTTGAGGTGGGGCTACTGGGAGGGTATCAGGTCATGAGCGTGGGGATCTCATGAATGGGATTAGTAGCCTTGCCAAAATAGCTATTCAAAGTCTTAAACATAGGCTTCAGTGTAGAGCTGGGACAGGTCTGGAGGGAGGTGTTGGTCTGAGAAAGGACAACAGACCTTCTACTCTTTATCATCCTTCAGTCCTGCCATCTCAGGGAGCTGCCACTGGGTGACTCTGAACCTTACCCCGTGAATGGCAGTCAAGAGCATTTCCCATTGAGACGTAAATTCTGAACAGACTCCGGGTTGCGAAGCCCCCCTGGCTGCCAATGAGAACGAAGGCCACCCACCGAGAACCCCATGAGGTGATGCAGCCCCCTAAGCTCTGCTCAGTGACCTGGCAGCTCCTGTGGGAGAGGAGGTGGAACTTAACTATGCAAACTGGGTCTCTGCCAGGCCTCTGCCATGTGGAGCGGGGCTTGCCTGTTGAGAAGAGTCTTGCCCATCCCTTTTCGGTTGGCCAGTGCCTGGAATATGGCTGGCAATAAGGGATGCTAATAATGTTTATAAGAAGTCACCTTCCGCTGGGGTCGCACGCCGCATTGAACAGTGCAGTGTCCCATCCATGATTGTACCGGATCCTTGAGGCTCTTCCGTAGAAACATTGCCTGGCCTGGGATCAGGCATGTTGTTCAAGGGCTCATGGCCGCAGCAGGCATTTGGGATGTGTGCGTCTGTGCTCGGACATAGAGATGACCTCCTTGCGGTTTGACGTGTCTATACTCTGCTCTTTAAACTTTGCTTTTTAATGTTTCATTTGCCTTTTAGGAAGCTCCCCATTCTCTGACCTCGTGCATCTGTTCTAATATCTCACAAGCATTAGCAGAACTAATGAGTGAGAAGAAACGCACAGGCGACGGAATTCATCCCGGAATTTCTGCTAAAATGCTCCCTGTCTCAGAAGATAATTTGCCTTCCTTCCTTCCTCCCTTCCTCCCTCACTCCCTCCCTCCTTCCCTCTGTCCTTCCTTTCCTCCCTCCCTTATTTCCTTCCTTCCTTCCTTCCTTCCTTCCTTCCTTCCTTCCTTCCTTCCTTCCTTCCTTCCTCCCTTCCTCCCTCACTCCCTCCCTCCTTCCCTCTGTCCTTCCTTTCCTCCCTTCCTTATTTCCTTCCTTCCTTCCCTCCTTCCTTCCTTCCTTCCTTCCTTCCTTCCTCCGTCCCTCCCTTCTTCCCTTTGTCCTTCCTTTCCTTTCTCCCTCATTTCCTTCCTTCCTTCCTTCCTTCCTTCCTTCCTTCCTTCCTTCCTTCCTTCCTTCCTTCCTTCCTTTCTTCCTTCCTCCCTCCTTCCTTTTTTCCTCCTTCGCTCCCTCCCTTCCTCCCTCTCTCTTTCCCTCTCTTCCTCCCTCCCTCATTTCCTTCTGTTGCTAGGATAAAGTGTGTGTGTGTGTGTGTGTGTGTGTGTGTGTGTACTGGAGAAGGGTAGGAATTAAGAGTAAGAATTGAGTTAACACAGTAAAGAAAACCATAAAGTTCCAAAAGAGATCCTTTAGAGCAGCGGTTCTCAACCTGTGGGTTGCGACCCCTTTGGGGGTCAAACGACACTTTCACAGGGGTCGCCTAAGACCATCGGAAAACAGATACTTACATTATGATTCATAATAGTAGCAAAATTACAGTTATGAAGTAGCAATAATTTTATGACTGGGGTCACCACAACATGAGGAGCTGTATTAGAGGGCCGTGGCATTAGGAAGGTTGAGAACCACTGCTTTAGAGGTTAAAGGCAGAATCTAGATAGGCGGGCATTCACACTCTGATTTTCTGGGACATATTTCTTTTGGTGAGACAATGCTACTTGAACTATTTCACTCTATGCAGCGACAGCTAAAATCAGTGATAATTAACGTTTTTAAGTAATTTCATGTTTAGGGGTGTATTCTGTTGCTAGCTTTGATTGTTAATGTTTACCAGGTGAATTAAAAATTCTCAAATATATGTGTGATAAATATTGCGCTGAAATTACCATAATCCTTTCCCTAAACGGTTCTGCCTTGTGTTTTAAGGTCTTTATTTTGCCAGATGGTATTGAGATCACTAATACAGCAATCACAAGTTCCCGTTTATGTAGAAACGTAACCATCAGAGATAAGTGTTAACAGGGTGAGAATCACATTTTTTTTATATGGGAGAATTTTAGGATTCTTAGTGGAATGCATAGCTTTTATATGCGAGAGTATATGAAAGTCTTTTTTAAACAAACAAGAGGTTAAACACATACCTTTCCCAAGCCGTGGACATAATAATGATAATGAATTTAACAGACAGGGGATTTTCAAAATAATACTTAACATATGGTAGAAACATGAACCTTTTTTTTCTGACACTTTTTTACTTGATTTAGGCTGAACTTGCCAAATATTTTGATAGAGGAGAGGCCATTGAAAATGTTCTGATTAAAAACCTTGGACTCCAGAGGCAGATAGAACTGAACTTGACTCTTGCTTCTGATGCTTGCGAGCTCAGCTCTCCAGACCACAGACCAGTTTTCCCGTCTGTGCAATGGAGACCAAATGGGTGACTAGGAGGGTTGCTCAGTTAGAAGAGAAGATGCAGAACGTGGAATGATGAGCCCAGCGTTTAACAGCGAGTCAGAGTTCAGGAAGCAGTGCTGTTGGTATATGATTGCTTATTAATAGTCATATTAAGCCAAAACCAGTTTGGCTCAGTGGATAGAATGTCGGCCTGCGGACTGAAAGGTCCCAGGTTCGATTCCAGCCAAGGGCACGTACCTTGGTTGTGGGCACATTCCCAGTAGGGGGTGTGCAGGAGGCAGCTGATGGATGTCTCTCTCTCATCGATGTTTTTAACTCTGTCCTTCTCCCTTCTTCTCTGTAAAAAAATCAATAAAATATATTTAATAATAATAATAATAATAATAATAATAATAATAATAATAATAAAAGACAGGGTCCTGGAGCGTTGGTGCATGAATAGAGAAAGATTTTAGTTTCTGACCTGGACTCCTTTCAGGGGGGATTTGGGATGGGCTTCTCTTTCTAGATGTCAAGTTCATGAGGCTCAAGTTCATGAGGTTCAAGTTCACGAGGCTTCTTCCCAGAGTTCCTGGCTCCAGGGCTCAAGTCAGGCCTCGCCCAATGTCCCGGGCGCTCGCCTGCCAGCGCCGCCGCCGGGCAGAAAGGAGGAAAGTTTCCCTCCCGGCTCTCTGCACGGCGCCCCTCAAGCTGGCACTCTCCGCGCCCATTCTTAAAACGCGAGGGGGGCGGGGGGTGGGGGGGCGCGGGCAGCGATGCTGACAGTGTGCCTTCGCAGATGCCACCATATGGGGCTCGGCAAACTAGTTGCGCTGATGAGTCCCTGCACATGGAGGAGACAGTTTGCCTCGCTGGCACGGTCCCCGCGCAGAAGCAGGCACAGCTTCGCGGGGCCGAGCAGATGGCGCGGGAGCCCGTGCCAGGGAAGCAGTGAATTAAAGGTTATACCCACCAGGTCTGACGCGGTGCCAGGCTGAACTGGTACAGAAGCTGCAGCCCACCTGCTTCCTGGCCCCCTGACATCTGGCATCTTGGTATTTATTTATTTATTTATTTCGTTTTTTTGAAATTTGGGCCCAGCTGAAGGCTGTAAGGTGGGGGATAAGCAAGGGAGTGGGGGGGGGGGAGGAAAAGGCATTTTAAAAGCCGGTTAGAAATCCATGGGTTTAAGTCGTTAATCAGAAATAAAGGACCGCAGGCCCTCTGCACGCATGCTCTCTCACGTGCATCATTTGTGCCCAGGCCTTGGAGGTGGACCGCTAAGTCGCCATGTAGCGACAACAGAGAAGGCTCCTGGCTGTCACCTCCGTGTTATTATAATTAGGAATCGTGTGTGTGTGTGTGTGTGTGTGTGTGTGTGTGTGTGTGTGAACCTGGTTCTATTTATCCTAATTTTTTTAACATGGGAATAGTCAGGAAACAGTGTGGACTTTCTCGCAGGAGCCACTCTGGTGGGTTCTAAAATGCTAACGGTGTTTTTCCAGCTTTCGTTTGCTCCTGAGATGTTTTCGTTGGTCTCTGGCAGCAGTGCCTGTAGGTACGCTGTCTTTCAGCTGTGCTCCCCGCATTCTCACATTGTGGACATGAATGTGCAATGTGCCCAACTGCAGGCTAGCGGTGTGCCGCCTGAGACGTGTGTGTGTGTGTGTGTGTGTGTGTGTGTGTGTGTGTGTGTGTATCTCTTCCATCTCGGCTCTTAATGCTTGCTTCCCGCGTGTGAATGGAAGGCATACAGCAGAGTTGCGCTCTGAGGTCATAGTTTCATAACCAAGCCTTCTGAGGCGAAGTGTATATAAAACCTGGCCTGGTGCAGCTATAACTTATTGATTTTAAATCGATTTTTCATGATATTGTGTTCAGTCCTATATCACCGTTCTAGAGGCGAAGGAATTCATCGTTAAGCATATGTATTAAATATCTAAAATAGCATCACCTCTCAGCCCATGAATCTGACTTAAATACTGACTCCCCTCCCCCCAATGGATTTGACTCTATATTCTTCGTATTTTAGAGATTATAGCAGCTATGAGGGTTTGTTGCGGTTTAGTCTTTTCCTTTCAGGAAAATACCTAGAGAAGAGACGGACAAGGAAAAGGTAGAAGCAAGGATTTCTAAGTTCTGCTCCAAGCAGTTGGAGAGAGGGAGAGACAAAACCAAGAGCACACCTCTACAGTGGTACCTCGAGATATGAGTGCCCTAACATATGAGATTTTTGAGATACGAGCCATCGAGGGAGCGATTTTTGCTTTGAAATATGAGCAACAGTTGAGATAGGAGTCATCGCGTGGATCAACCGGTTGCACACGACCCACCAGTTTACCGCAATTCGAGTGTCTCATAGTTTCCCACGCCTCAAGGTTACGGAGCGAATTAAACTAGTATCTCAAGGTACCACTGTATTTGTAAACAAAGAAAAGGAGGCTACCAGAAAGCCAGAGAGTTCTTGTTTGAACTTTGTAGACAGGGGACAGACTTTGTAGACAGGGGACAGCACAGTGAAGAACCAATAACACTTACATAGTCCTTCAGAAGATGTAAAGAAATGGAAGGTGTCTGGGAAAGTTACATCCATTCTGTTAACTCTGAATATAATCTGGAAATTTGCTGTCTGTGTTGAAGTCTGAAATATTACACCGAGTGACCAGATGATGATGATCTCTGAACGCATAATAATCTGGACACTCAGTGTGTATCCTATATAATAAAAGGCCAACATGCAAATTGTCCCCTCGACCAGGGATTCAACCAGCAGGCAGGCCAGCCAACTGCCCATGTCCCCTCCCCCTGGCCAGGCTGGCCGGATCCCACCTGTGCACGAATTCATGCACCAGGCCTCTAATACACACACACACACACACACACACACACACACACACACACGTATATACACTGAGTGGCAAGATTATTATCCATTCAGAGATCATAATCATCTGGCCACTCAGTGGTCTTTTTAAGATTAAACATACTATTAACTAGTCACGTTAAAGTATGAAGACACATTAAAATAAGTTTAAACCATTACACGGTTATTAAGCATTCATATCAACATACCAATGAACTTGCTTTTCTAAACTGAATGAACCACAACTATATCTTTTTCCCAAGACAAAGCCAGGGGAAATCCTATTTCCCAGAGAGAGAAAAGTACTATCGGGAAAATAAAGTTAAAAAATATCTCCTATCCAAGACCAGTTCGGCTCAGTGGATAGAGCGTTGGCCTGCGGACTGAAAGGTCCCAGGTTCGATTCCAGTCGGGGGCACGTACCTTGGTTGCGGGCACATCTCCAGTGTGGGGTGTGCAGGAGGCGGCTGATCGATGTCTCTCTCTCATCGATGTTTTTGACTTTCTATCCCTCTCCCTTCCTCTCTGTAAAAAAATCAATAAAATATATTAAAAAAAATCTCCTAAATCCCATGGCTGCAAATGCTATTGGGGTTTTGCAGACCCACTTGTTATCCAATCCTTAGCGTCCTCTTACACGTAAGAAGGGAAAACAAATTCTCAGGCCTGTTTGATCTAATGCAAAGGGTACGTTAGTCAGCATTTCACACAGAACAGAGACAGGAAGGCATAAACCCCCGGGTGCAGAGCCGCCCTGGCGCGGGTGCCACTCAGAGCTCCCTTCTGTTCACGTACCTGACTCATTCATGTCTGATCCTTCCTCCTGATTCCGTGAGCCCGCAATTTCTCCCACACGCTTCGAAGGTGTTGTTCCATAATAATGCTCCTTCCCTATTGCTGCACGAAGACATCCAAGAAACGCATGCATTATTCAGTGTTGTTATAAATAATTCTTATTTATTATAGACCGAGCACTAAATGGCTGCCTCGTATTTATTGTCGTGAGAGAATCGAAGTTGTTGAGGTAAATAGGCAGGCCCAAATATTTCGGGGGAAAGAAAAGAAATACAGGGGAGGGCAAAGGAGTGTCACAACAACAATTAATGAATAACAAGCCGGGAATAAACTCTGTTTCACGTACTCACAGCTGTAAAACTGTAACCTTACTTTTGCCCCTTCCTGTATGTGTGCTTCTTCAACTGAGCAGAGTTTTTTTCTCTTTTCTTTTGTTTTGTTTTTTAAATATGTTTTTATTGTTTTTTTTGTTTTGTTTTGTTTTTTACAGACAGAGGGAAGTAGAGGTAGAGATGGAAACATCAATGAGATAGAAACATCAACATCCATAAGTTGCCTTCTGCACACCCCCAACTGGGAATTGAGCCCAAAACCTGGGCATGTGCCGTGACTGGGAATCAAACCAGAGATATAAACCCTCAACCACTGAGCCACACCAGCCAGGCAGCTGAACAGTTTTAATGGGGGCAGTGGTTTTAAAAAAATCCACTGACTTGGCCATGTTGCTAAGTGATTAGAGCATTGGCCTGTGCATTAAAGGACGACGGGTTTGATTCCTGGTCAAGAGCACATGCCCAGGTTGTGGGCTCAATCCTCAGTGAGGATCGTGCAGGAGGCCGCTGATCGATGATTCTCTCTCATCATTGATGTTTCTATCTCTCTCTCCCTCTCCCTTCCTCTCTGAAATCAATAAAAATATATATATATTTTTAGAAAATAGTCATGTCTTAGTGATTTTGATTTCTTTGTATAAACATTGATCTTTAAAGGTATTAGAATATTAGGAAACCAGTATATTTTGAATATGTGTTATATCAATTTATCAGAATTAGACTAAGGAAATTTTAATTGAATTCATCTTCTTCAGGTAATATAGAATCAACTAGAGGCCCTGGGCTCAGAATTTGTGCCTGGGGTTGGGGGTTCCTCAGCCCGGCCTGCATCTTCTTGCAATCTGAGACCCCTTGGGGGATGTCGGGCCTAAACCGGCAGTTGTACGTCCCTCTCGAAGTCTGGGACGCTGCATGGACCAGGAACCATACTTCTCATACAAGCGAAAGGCATTTTGCTACTGTATGGGCAGCTACAATTTTTTGCCTTGATAGTAAAAAGTAGTACAGTGGTACCTCGAGATACGAGTTTAATTCATTCCGTAACCTTGAGGCGTGGGAAACTATGAGACGCTCAAGTCTCGGTAAACTGGTGGGTCGTAGGCAGCCTGCTGATCCGCACTATTACTCCTATCTCAAATGTTGCTCATATTTCAAAGCAAAAATCGCTCGACAGCTCGTATCTCAAAAATCTTGTATGTTAGGGCACTCGTATCTTGAGGTACCACTGTACATAACACGATCCTTCCGAGGCAGTAGGATGGAAACACTGAAGCAGAGAGAAGTTAAGTAATTGGCTTTGTCACACGGTTATAAGTGTGAGAATCAGGGCTGACCACAAAGTGTGCAAGCCAGACTCCATGCGTGTCACTGCTGCATCCTCCTGTTTTTCAGTGCTGGGGTAGCCTGGCCAGGTTTGAATTTTTAAATCTAAGAGACTGTTCCCAACATATAGATAGGGTCCCGAGGCCTGGCTGGCAATCAGCACTGCACAAGACGATAGATATTAAAGGCATGAATCATTGGAGGCCATCTTGGAGGTCGGCTACCCTGAAAGTTCATTCTTTTCCGCAAGATGAATTCTGCGGCTGCTGTGAGGATTAGAGAGCACGAGGTGTTGAAAAACAACATTTTAGAACTGAAAAATACCCAGAGATTATGATCTAATTCAATTATTCTTGAGTCATGGATCTAGAAGTGGCTTGAAAGCTTAGTTAAGTCAACCATTTGGTTGAGAGCTGGGGAAAGAGAGGCTCTGGCGAACATTTGTGGCAGAGCCGAGAGAGCGGTCAGAATTGATGTGTCCTCAGTCAATAAATGGTCAAAGGCAGTTGGCAGGCACACAGAATCCTCTGGGAAAGTCTGAGGAAGAAAAACATGCATGTTGTTTTGATGTGTACAAGTATTCTGAACTTGAGTCAACATTACAGATTGCATAATTTTTATGGCTAACTACCATGCATTACAGTTGTGATTTTTCTTTTCTTTTTTACAAAATATATTTTATTGATTTTTTTTTTTACAGAGAGAAAGGGAGAAGGGTAGAGAGTTAGAAACATCGATGAGAGAGAAACATCGATCAGCTGCCTCCTGCACACCTCCTACTGGGGATGTGCCCGCAACCAAGGTACATGCCCTTGACTGGAATCGAACCTGGGCCCCTTGCGTCCACAGGCCGACACTCTATCCACTGAGGCAAATCAATTAGGGCTGATTTTTCTTATTGGAAAAGTGTGCTGCACACTAATTTGTGGAAGTTTTATTTGCTCATGACATTGACATGTTTCTAATTGTGCTAATTTACTAATCATACAATATGGTCACTTGTTCAGAAATTACAATTAGTGGAAACATCTATATATATATAGAAAAAATATACACACACACACATATATATATATATGTATATATATATAAAATAAAACTCTATATCTTAAACTAAGTTATAGAGTAATGGAGAAGATTTAAAAAAATAATTGAATAATTTAATTTTGGGCATTAAACAAAACCTTTTTTACATCAATATTCATATTTTATTTTTTCCAAAAATTTTTTTATTGTATTACATGTGTACATTTCTTCCCATTGCCCCCCCCCCCACTCCCATGACTGCCCTAACTCCACAGTGTCTTGGGTTCATTGGTTGTACTTATATACATGCAAAAAAATCCTTCAATTGATCTCTTTTATACCCCACCTCTCCCTAACCTTCCCACTATAATTTGACAGTCTGAGTAATGCTTTACTACCTCTGTATCTACCTTTTAGTTCATCCGTTTATAATGTTCTTTATTATCCATACATGAGTGAGATCATGTAGCATTCAAAGGAATATTGTACAAAATAGAATGTCCTGAATTCCATTTTTAATTCCCTAGAAGTTAAACTTAGATAAATTTTATTCTTAGTGTAGTTTCTTTCAAGAATGAAATTCTCTTACGTGTTCTAATGAAGGTCACAGACAAATCTCTCTTTAAAGTTCAGCCATTCCTTCCTTATTTTGCCAACATGAATGGAATATCACAAGCTACAGAGTTCAACTGTTTTATAGACCTTCTTTGCAATTGGACTATAGGACAAATAAACATAGACATAAAAAGGGTCATTTGATTTTGAGAGCGTTACTGCCATAGTTAGATTGGCATACGTAAGGATAAAGGTACTAGGCCTCGCATTAGTAGCTCTGCTGTATATTTTCTTTTGGCTCCTTAAGAGACTAGGATGTGACAGGGAAAAAATATCTATTTTCAACCTATTTATTCTTTGGAAAAATATATCTTCTATCTGTGATCTAGGATCACACTGCTGAAACAGGGCAATATATATAAGTGCAGTGCTGTACTTGTTCGGCGTTTCAGCTCAAGCCCAGGATCGGGGTCGTCTGCTAATTTATTTACATTCTAGCCACATCTCTAAGTATTTCCGCATGAAGATTTCATTTTTAATTTTTTTGAGACTAAAGTAGATATAGCCAGCTTAATTCTTTCATCTGTTTTTTTTTATTTCACATATGCACAGATGACTTTAAATATTATTTTCCCGTAGTGGTAATCCTAACAATTAGCTATTGTTATTACATAGTCAGCCACATGGTAAATATCGCAGGCACTGCGCAGAGTCCAAATGTGACTAATCCGTTAATTCTATATTATTTTTATCCTTGTATTTTAAAATAATTTCACGTCCAATGTTAAAAGTCTACCTCGCATATTTATTGTTTAATGACCCGCACTGCTGTGTGTGAGTCTGCTGTTATTAAAGCACCCACAGAGTGTTTTGTGTGGGATTGCAGGCCCACGGCACACCTTCGGAGGCTAGCAGAACTGTCAAAAAGTGAGTCTCTTCGGGGTGAAAGAAAAACGACAATAAAGAGAATTAGCAGCTTTCACTAAAACTCCCGTTTGGTTGAGGAACGTACATAGGAACATTTTATTTATTTATTTATTTATTTATTTACTTTTTTGTTTTAAAATATATTTTATTGATTTTTCACAGAGAAGAAGGGAGAGGGATAGAAAGTCAGAAACATCGATGAGAGAGAGACATCGATCAGCCGCCTCCTGCACACCCCACACTGGAGATGTGCCCGAAAATAAGGTACATGCCCCCGACCAGAATAGAACCCGGGACCTTTCAATCCACAGGCCGACGCTCTATCCACTGAGTCAAACCGGTCTCAGCCATAGGAACATTTTAGAATTCCTGTTTTTTTAATGCTCATGACGGGCATGGGTAAGAAAAAATACGAAGATGGCTCATCTTTAGGTAAAATTTCACACATTCAGCAGAAAATCCAAAACTGTATCAGCGACGTCCTTTACGCTCCTTGTAATTCAAATGTAAACAGCACCGTATCTCTTGCCTCTGATTTTAATGGCCTTTATGTTTGCGTCCTTACCTTGGGATTGTGAACTGCGTAGCCTCAGTTTGATAACAGTTTTAAAATGATAGAAGTGGGGTATTTTTCTGTTCTTGATCTAAAGTATAAAATACCGCTATTCATTTTGTCAAATCTCCTAATGCCCTTTCATCCCTCTTGTTTACGCATTCTTTCTTTCCCTGCTTCCGAGTTTGTGTTGGCTTACAAACTTGTTTCTGCCAGAAGAGTTAGTTGAAATGGGGACATTAATTTTTATGCATACATGCATGTCAGCTGCTCTTGAAGGGCAGGGGGAGGTAGGGATGGAGGAGTCAGGTGGAACAAAATCTCTGAGCACGCGTGTATGTTGTCCCAAGCTGTCCTGTCGTGGAAAGGCTATAGGACAATCATAATGTATAGCGGCTTTTTACCACCAAGATGTCAGCGAGCTGTTCTAGCTGGTTTTGCTCAGTGGAGAGAGCATCAGCCCGCAGACCCTTGGATCACGATCAAGGGCACATGCCGAGTCGCGTGCGCAATTTCCAGTAGGAGGCACGCAGGAGGCAGCCGATCAGTGATGGTCTCTCATCATTGATGTGTCTATCTCTCTGAAAACAATAAAAATATATTTTAGAAGATGATGTCGGTGAGCCAAGGATTGCAATAATTTTTTTGAAAATCCTGTGTACCTGTTTACAATCTTCTCCACATTAAGTCATTTAGGCTGTTCACCTAACCTGAAGGTTACTTGATCCTTGTTTCAAAGCCCTAGTATGGAGATGTTTTCCAGGAGAATTTAATAAAGAATAGGCAACCACAACTGTAAGAAGATAGACACATTTAAGATTGCAAGAATACAGAATACCCTGCAGTACGTTTAAGTTCTTTACAGTTCTTGCTGAACAAAATAGCCTGTCTCTGTTGGCCCTGCCAACAGTTTCCATGGGTCATGCTATTCCAGAAATGGTGCCTGTTGGTTGGCTTTCTACTCTGTTGAAATTTTTGTTGAGTTTGACAGGCGAACACGTTGGGTCCTGGAGAGAGTACAGTCTTTGGAGACAGAAATATTGGGTGTGAGCCTAGGCTTAAAAAGTTACTACCTATTTGCCAAGGAGATATTTTCTATACATACTCTGAGTGGCCAGATTATTATGATCTCTGAACGCATAATAATCTGGCCACTCGGTGGATATCCTATATAATAAAAGGCTAATATGCAAATTGTCCCCTTGACCAGGAGTTTGACCAACCGCCCATGTCCCTTCCCCCTGGCCAGGCTGGCTGAACCCCACCCATGCATGAATTCATGCAGTGGGCCTCAGATATATATAAGTGGCAGGTTATTATGCATTCAGAGACCATAATACAAATCAAGACAAGGAAGACAATCCAATTTAAAAATGGGCAAAGCAGACACAGATGGCCAATAGACATATGAAAAAATGCTCAACATCACTAGTCATCAGAGAAATGCAAATTAATATCACAATGAGATGTCACCTCACACCTGCCAGAATAGCTACCATCAATAAATTAACAGCACACGTGCTGGTGAAGATGTGGAGAAAAGGGAGCCCTCATACACTGTTGGAGAGAACGCAGACCAGTGCAGCCACTGTGGAAATCAGAATTTTTTAATTTTTAAAAAATTAAAAATGGAACTCCCATTTGACCCAGCAATTCCACTTCTGGGTAAATATCCTCAGAATCCCCCAACCTCCCATTTGAAAGAATATATGCACCCCTATGTTCATAGCAGCATTATTTACAATAGCCAAGATCTGGAAACAGCCCAAGTGCCCATCAGCTGGTGGGTGTGGATTAAAAAACTGTGGTACATCCACACAATGGAATACCTGGTGGCTGTAAAAAAGAAAGAACTCTTACCATTTGCAACAGCATGGATGGAACTGGAGAGCATTATGCTAAGCGAAATAAGCCAGTCAGAGAAAGATAAATATCACATGATCTCCATCACTGGTGGAATATAATGAACAACATAAACTGATGAACAAAAACAAATACAGAGACAGAAGCATCGAACAGACCGACAAACCTCAGAAGGAAGGCAGAGGAGGGAGGGGAGAGTGAGGTGAGAGATCAACCAAAGGACTTGTGTACATGCGTATAAGCATAACCAATGGACACAGTCAGTAAGTGGGTGAGGGTTTTATTGAGGTAAAAATTGTACACAATGAAATACATTTGTTTCCATTGCACAGTCCAATGAACTGTGATAAAGATCTATCTACCTGCTGTCACAGTGAAGATAGAACACATTTTTATTACCCTCAAAACTTCCCTCATACCCTTTCTGGTCAACATCATCCTCACCCCAGACTTCAAGCAGCCACTGACCTCCTTTTGGGTACCCAAGACTTGTCTTGCCTTCTTTATAATTAGCTTTTATGGAAGCTGTTTCCAATGTTGTTCCAAAATCAGCGTAATAGCATGTCATGTATATTTTACCATCATTGTGAAAACACGGTTAAACATTCACCAGCATTTGGTATTCAGTTATGAGCTACATAAAATTCTAGAAAAGTCTGCACACTGATCGATCCGTCCAGCAGTTACAGAACGGCTGCAGGGAGTGTGGTCTCTGTCCCTCACATGGAAATGGGTGGGATCCAATCATAGATTCTGAACATTTTCCATACTCCGAGTTATAGCTTATGTCTCATCTGAGAGAGAACTCCTTTTTGCTCCTTAGGTTCCAAATGTACAGTGGTACCTCAAGATACGAGTTTAATTCATTCCGTAACCTCGAGGCGTGGGAAACTATGAGACGCTCGAGTCTCGGTAAACTGGTGGGTCGTGTGCAGCCGGCCGATCCTCGCGATGACTCCTATCTCAACTGTTGCTCGTATTTCAAAGCAAAAATCGCTGGCTCGATGGCTCGTATCTCAAAAATCTCGTATGTTAGGGCACTCGTATCTCGAGGTGCCACTGTACTTAAAAATGTGACCCTGCTTTTAAAAATCGCCATAGAGACTGTCCATATTCTATCAGGAGAAGGAAATACCTGATCAAATAGGCAATCTTGGTTTTCAAGATTTTCCCTATGGCAGCAACTTAAAAATAATGTGTATATCAATTTTTATTTACTGTATTTATTTACTTTATTTATTCATTCATTCATTCATTCATCCACTTATTTATTTTGCTTACTGTGGTGTTGTGATTCTTTCTTCTGTTGACACAAGCATAGATGTCTGGTAATGGGCACCGTTCGCTTCTGTGTTCTCCTGGGGTGCCCGTGACGGGAAACGCAGGCATTAAAACAAATGTAATAAAAAGCAGGTCTCTTCACGATTCCAGCTCAGCTGCCACGTTGATGGATACCCTCTCCCGCACGTGCTCCGGGGGTGTCTAATGCCCGACTCCCCGCGAAGCCTCTCTTTGCACATCTTAAACCACTTGCTGGATTTGCACAGGATTCCTCAGCCTGAGCGCCGGCGCTGTGTTCACGTGGGTGACATCTGTAAATCCCTGCTTTCCGTGTCGTTCGCCAGGCCATCGTCAGGAGGCAGGTACCGGGGTCTTCACGCATCCCCGGTCCTCTTCTTTGGATTAGACAGGGTCCATTTTGTGTAACTAAAAAAAAGTGCTTCGGCCGTTATATTTCCCTCCCTGCCGGCATGACCAACAAAGAGAAATTTCATCGGTTTTGTCTAACGGGGCATGTCTCTGTCTCTCAGATTCATATAAAATTAACTAACACTCTGCAGTCAACGTTAACGGCGTTGAACCTTCTTTCAAAATATGTATCTCACACGGTTCTGTTCGGCTCAATGGCTGTTGTTTAAAACTCTACTTGACTAGGGTATCAGTTGTTCTGAATTATTGAGCTTGAGACCCTTGTTCAGTGCAGACCGCACTCAGTATGACACCCTGGCAAAGCTTTGTGGTTCTGGATGGGAGCAGGCGGTGACGCCAGCAGATGCCTCTCTTGGCGGGAAGCGTAACACAGCACAGCATTCTCCAGGCAGAACCTTTCTTCTGCCCGTTGTTTTCAAGTAACACAGAGGTCAGGAGTTCCTCTCGTCACCACTCCTTCTCCTCGCGTGTCTAGACCACGTAACTCTTCCATAGGCTTGATAATATCCCTGAACAGGAACAGCAAACAGCTGTGATCTGTAGGCAAGGCCACACCTGTGCTATGTGGCTGAATCACAAAGAGACATCATTTCTTGAGTATATGCCGCTGGAGCGAACTGCACATCGGCATATCCGTAGCTCTGAACCTCCGGGTCTCTTTGAAGGATTCATATCGCTGAATGGTTGAGCTTCTTGCCTCTGAAGTTGTTGATCTTATGACCAACACTGGTACCTCGAGATACGAGTTTAATTCGTTCCGTAACCTTGAGGCGTGGGAAACTATGAGACGCTCGAGTCTCGGTAAACTGGTGGGTCGTGTGCAGCCGGCCGATCCGCGCGATGACTCGTATCTCAACTGTTGCTCGTATTTCAAAGCAAAAATCGCTCGCTCGACGGCTCGTATCTCAAAAATCTCGTATGTTAGGGCACTCGTATCTTGAGGTACCGCTGTATTCAGAAGCACCAGAGTGGTCATGTGTATCCTCAGTGCGGAATGAAGACAGAGCATTCCCTTGTTCAGTGGTGCTTGAGAGCTGGTATTCCAGAGCAGTTGGTTTGCATTGTGACCTGAATCCAGTTATGTGTGTGCGCAGTGCTGATTATTATTAGAGCAGGGAACTCGGAAAGGTGCTGGGCAGGAGTGGGGAGGGGAAAGGGGGGAGAAGAGAAAGAAACAAGAATCACGGCCTACTGGTTGCATCTGGCTGTGCAGTGGCTTCCATCAGTGTCCGTCGCTCAACTCCCCAGGGCCCAGAAGCGAAGCGTGCCGGTGGCAGTGGCCTGGATAGAGGGCACCAGGGAGCCATTAGACATATGCGGGTCAGTCATCCTTGTGCTAAGGGGGGGTCTGCATCCCAAGAACATCTACTCCTTTCCCGGGAGCACCGTCTGCCGGGTTCAGAGTTCACGCTCTGAAAGGCACCGAAACAGGGTCTGTGGTGTTCATCTTACATTTGCACAACCATCAGAATAGCCATTAAGTCCATAAATCAAAGATGCTTCTCAGTCTGTTTTAGGGCCTTTGGGGGTTGGGTGGGGGAACCGACAAATAAGGCATAAGGCAAACCAACGAATAGAGTGGGAAGAAGTGGGCATGACTCGCTTTATTTATACAAAATCTGCCCGTTTCCAGCACAGGGAGGTGCTTACACCACAGGACTCAGTCTTTCTAGGGAAAATGTCCGTGGATCTGTCTCTCTGCAGAGGCCCATGTGCAGGCGTGGCAGGGAGAGCCGCTGAGGGCGGGGCTGGCTGTATCTCGGGGAGCTGTGGCTTCTGAAAGGGGCCGGCACCTCCTAGGAAAAATGGCTGTTTCCGTTTGGGGGCATGGAGAGTGGGGTTGACTCCAGGTCTCCCCACAATGCCTCCTACCCTAGTGTCTCCTCAGGCACCTCAGTCCGCTCCATCCCTCTCTCCACTGAGTAGCTGCAAATGACAACTCTGTGCTCTGGGGAGGGAGGGTGCGAGGGAGGTCATCAACCAAAGACCTTGCGTGCACATATGCATGGCCGATGGACACAGGCAGTGGGTGGTGAGGGCCTGGGGCAGGGCGGGCTGGAGGGGTCAATGGGAGAAAAATGGGGGTATGTGTAATACTGTCAACAATAGAGAATTATTCAACAGACAGACAGACAGACAACAGAATGGCCCTGTGGCTTTATCTCTAGCAGGTTCCAGATCATCATCCTTCTTCTTCTTCTTCCTCTTCTTCCTCCTCTTCCTCCTCCTCCTCCTCCTCCTCTCCCTCCCCTTCTTCTTCTTCATCCTCCTCCTCCTCCTCCTCTGCCTCCTCCTCCTCCTCCTCTTCTTCTTCTTCTTCTTTAAATATATTTTATTGATTTTTTTACAGAGAGGAAGAGATAGGGATAGAAAGTTAGAAACATTGAAGACAGAGACATAGATCAGCCACCTCCTGCACACTCCTACTGGGGATGTGCCCGCAACCAGGATATATGCCCTCGACCGGAATCGAACCTGGGACCCTTCAGTCCGCAGGCTGAAGCTCTATCCACTGAGCCAAACCGGTTTCGGCGGTCTCTGTCTTCTTAAGGGAGAGCTCAGCCCCTCTCCCAACCTTGTTCTTGATACTTGTCTGCAGGTATTTTCTCTTTTTCCTTGCTACGGCCTCCTCCTAACAGAACCTCAGTGGGTAATTACGGATGAATGTTCCCCAATTTTAGTTGTATTTTCAGTCTGGCCATGCACTAGAAGCGTCAAGACATTATAACCTACAAGACATAATTCCCTACGCAAGATTGGCTCGGTGTGATTTCTAGCATCTAACCCCTGAAAGCAATCCAAGTTAAACAGTTTTGAAGTGTTACATATTTAGAGACAACCTACTTAAAAAACCTTAGTTTGATTCTTGTGGTCTCATTGAGATTTGCCTTTAAATATCGCGATTGGATATTTAATTTGTAGGAATCAAAGATTCTGAAGTGTTTGGAGACACGTCCTGTCATACCGAGTTAGAGGTAGACACAAGGAAAGCCCAGAGCCGAGAGATGAAAGCTAAAAGTTGGGACGCACCTTGATATCATATAAAATATTTAAATTTAGTTCCTTGAAATTTAACCACTCCATAGTCAAAATCCATCACAATATGAGGAACTGTTTAGGTTCATGTAAGCCTTCTACTCCCAGCGATATAAAAAATTCAACCATCCCCACAATACACAAATCCAAGACTCTTCAATTCCTTGAAATCGTGGATTTTCTAACTCCTTGACTACCTCTTCAAAGCTAGCTATGAATTAATTTTATAGTAAACTAGTTACCGCATGTGATTTTCAGCTACCATGTTCCAGAAACAGGCATCAAACATAGATCGCAACTCATCCTCCTGATTCAACGACAGCAGAGTATGAGCCCGGGTTCAATAGTGACCACTTGATCCTCCTCAAGTCACCCCCCATTATTGTATAAAAAAGAGAAATCCCAATCATTTCTTTGCGGAAAGCACTAGAAAAAGCTTAAGGATGCTTGCTTACTAAAAATAAAATCATCCAACTTAAAGGAGGAAAAATACTGTGCCCATAACCTCTAGTAACGATTCATGTCAACATTCTATTACTCCAAAAGAGGGAAATGCAAACAACAATCATACATGTTTCTGTTTCCCCTTACCTTTCCCATCATGTTGTTCTTATTGTGTTAAGCTGGCAGTTAATGATACAGATTTCCCAGCTAGGAAAATTCAAATTTAATATAAAAAGAACAGGCTTTAAAATAAACATGTTATCTAAATAACTCCTTGGTAAAAGGAAGAATTTCTCTGTGGAACAGTTTCTGCATTCTTTGGTTCAGAATTTAATTTCTTTAAAAACACACACAAGTTGCATTTCTGTAGTGGACATTTGCCATTCGGCTTTTAAAAATCAGTTATTGTTCAAGCCGCTGATTCATGAATCATTCAGGGAAGTCAACCTAAGTTAGCAATGAATGACAGCAAGAGCTGGATGCTCAGAGGAAATGCCACTGCGGCTTATTTATCTTGGGGAGCATCCTTCTCGTCATTTTTACTGTGCACATATATATTTGGGGGGGTACTTTCTTTTCTATTTTTCTTATTCTTGGGTAGAATAAAAAAAAATACAGTGGAAGGCTAAGTGGGTGAGCATTCTTTATACAGAGTCACGTGGATTGTATGAAATCCACCTTCCAGTCATAACCCAGGAGTGTGTTTTGCTCCTGAAAACGCTGACTTCAGTTCTGCCATTTAACTTGTAGGCAAATTCATCAATGACTTACACATTCCTTGGGTTCTCCATCCTTCTCAGACCTAGTTTGTGTATGTCAACATAGATCCTACTTGTCAATTTCTTTAAGCGTGTAGGAAAATTTCCCCCAAATGTCAACATCCAACGAACACCTACTGTGTGAAAAATGCATGCCACGTGCTAGTGCTGCAAATTTTAAAAATTCCTTTCAAATGGCCATTTTTTAGTCAAAACATTTTGGTGTTTTTTTGTTGTTTTTGTTTGTTTGTTTGTTTGTTTGTTTTGTATCTCTCAGAGAAAACCATGCATACTTAAAGTCTGTTGAGTTTATTTCATTTATTACTATTTTAGAAGCAATTAAAGCATAATTTTAAAAAAAGAAAACAGAAGACAATTTCTGTTACAATCTTATTATTTTGACCATAATTTTTTTTTTAAATCTTTTTCAACATTACTACTGCCAAGTGTTTTTTATATGGAGGACCTAATTTATATATGATTTACCTTCTTTCTTTACTTGATTACAGAGATAGAATCAATGCGGAATTTATTTATTGTAAGCCTCTAGGTTCCAACAAGATTTAATACCTACATGGATTTCTCTTCATCACTAGATGAATTTTCTCCCTTAAAATGTTTATCACACAAAACAAAGAAGCTGCAAAGTATTAACATGGTGCGGTATTATTTTTTTAATTTTAAATAAGCTGCTTTAATTTTTTTTGCTTTCAAGTTAACTTAGAGCTAAGAATTTTCCTGTTCAGTGGAGAGAAGTAATAGTTGTCACCTCAACTTAAGTCCAACTCAAATCATCCCCCCGCTCCTCACCCGTATTCATGAAAATTTGAATTCTTCCAAGAAAACATTGTGACACCATTGCGTATCTGTTTCATTTCATTTTCAGAAAAAAATTACATGTTTTTGGTCTACATAGAAAACAGGGTTACATGATAATAATTAAAGCAGGTAATCAGAGAGAGAGCAGCCAAATGAACACAGGTAGTTCTGGAGCCTGATGCATGCATTTGAGTACTGATTCCAGCATTTGCTAGTCAATGAACCCTCCTGTGTCTTTTTTTAAAAATATATTTTATTGATTTTTTTTTTTACACAGAGGAAGGGAGAGGAATAGAGAGTTTGAAACATCGATGAGAGAGAGACATCGATCAGCCGCCTCCTGCACACCCCACACTGGAGGTGTGCATGCAACCAAGGTACATGCCCTTGACCGGAATCAAACCTGGGACCCTTCAGTTCACAAGCTCTATCCAGTGAGCCAAACTGGTTAGGGCCACCCTTCTGCGTCTTGATTGCCTTGTCTGTAAAATGCAGATAGTCTCCCTTTTTCATAGGGATGTTTAAGGGTTATGTTAAGACAACGCATGTAAACTTGCAGAAGGATATACTGAACAGCCATTGATCTCTTTGCCTTGACCTTGCTCCCCATTCCATTCCATCCACCCAAGTTGATTAAATGATCTCTCTTAAAATGCAAATCCGACCTTGCTGCTACTTAAAAAAAAAAAAAATTATCCACTATTTCCCCACTGCCTTCAGGAGGAAGACCAAACACTTAAGCCTACAACATAAACTTTCATGGGGTACCTGGTACCTGCCAATCTGATGCTCTTATTCACACTGAACACGAGCCCTTAAATGCACAGGAAGTAAACGTCCATGCTTTGCACATATACCAGCAGCGCTCTGTAACTGAATAACCACTGGAGTTAATCCTGATGGTCCCTGCAGCGGTCCACTCCGCTCTCCTTTGCTCTGGGAAATCTTCATTCCATGGGCAGCATCAGGGAATTTACCTAATCCTGTGACCCTAGAAAGTTTAATACAGCACTGGTCACAGTCCACTGTATTTGTTTATCTGTCTCTCTCTCTGCTGGAATATAAGTTCTGTTAAGGTACAAACCAAATCTCTTTACCTTTGTAGAGCCATTATCAAGGAGGATTTGGTTCAAAATTAACATACACAGTAAAATAAAAATTAATTGAATTTAATGAAAAAAGAGAAATTGGAAGATCCACCCAAATTAGTTTCCTCCTATTGTATTACATTGCTGATTGCTTTCCTATCACTTGCCATTATGATCAATGACATCATTGTTTTTGTTTATCTGTGTATCCACTTGCTGTGAGCTGCTGTGTACCAGCACCTGTCATGGCACTGGGAAGATAGTAAGAACTCTAAAAAAAAGTTTGCTTAAGAGCAAAAGCTAGTTAAGAAAACCATGAATGAGTGTGTCCATAGATTTAAAAAGAGAAGTAGATCATGTATTTAAATAAGAAGTAAAATATTTTATTAATATGTCATATTTTACTTTAAAAAATGCACATTTTAACATGTATCATTTTTCATCGATTTCAGAGAGGAAAGGATAGGGAGAGAGAGAAATAGAAATGTCAATGATGAGAGTGATTGATTGGCTGCCTCCTGCACGCCCCACACTAGGGATCGAGCCCGCAACCCAGTCACATACCCCGACAAGGAATTGAACCAGGACCTCCTGGTTCATAGGTTGACACTCAACCACTGAGCCATCCCAGCTGGGCCCGCTACACATCTGTGGAAAGAGCGTGACACTACGATCATCCACCCAATTTGGGGCAGAAAAACTGAAAACAGCTTCCGGTATTTTTCTGGTACCTACAGGAGACACTTTGGGCAGCTGCTGATACAGATGGAAAGAACATTGTTATGATGCAGAAGGCTTATGTTCCTGTGATGGATGGACATTTCCTTCCGAAAATATGCCTCCTTCTGATCACAAATAAAATTGCTCTTGTCTCATAAACAGTCAACAGGCTGCGAGGCTTCTGAACCCGCTTCCAGGAGTTCCCCTCCTAATGCCACTTGACAGGAAGGACAGAACCACCGCCCCGCCGTGACAGATCCCCCTCCGCGTGGGGTGCCGAGGCTGGAAGAGCAACAAGGAGGCAGGGCACCGGGGACATCCATCTCGCCCCGTGATTTATGAACTGAACCCGAATCCTTAACGCAGCCGATGGTGAGTCGACGCGCTAATGCGTCCTTGATTGGATTTGGCTTGGAATCCGAAGTTCAAGTGTGCAGGTGTCTCGAGCAGGTGCACCGTATTATGCTAATAAAGAGAAGACACGAACCCTAGGCAAGGCTTATTTTTGCTGCATTACAGAAATTCCACAGAATTTCTAGAGAAAAACTGCACGAAATATTGCTTTCCGGAGAGCTATTCAGCCAGTGCTTCTCCAAACCCGGCACATCAAGACAACAATGTGCTGGTTCAAGTGTGTGCCATGAGGTTTTTTTCTTCCTTAAACATGAAGATGAAATATATTAATCGCCCTCCTCTGTTAGAGTATCGTCTTATTTGTATAAGTGGGTCTGAAAAATGTTATACTTGAAACGTCAAAAAAAAAAAATACAAGGAAATCATATCATGCTGTATTTTTTTTTTCCCCTGAAACACTTACAATAAACACAGTTGGAGTCAGAGTGTCCAAATGGAAAATGGCTGTTAATTTTCAGTTTATGATGTGAAGAGCTGGGAACTCGGGTTGCGCTGGGAATTGACTCGGGCAAGCTGCAGCGATTCATTATTTGGGGTGTGGTGACCATTTGAAGGAGCCCCGCCATTCCAGGGCGAGGACCAACTGGCAGAGGGGTGCTTGGCTCAGGAAGGGGCTGCTTTCTGCGGAAAATAATTCCACATGAGAAAAAAAATCTGTTCCAGAAAAAAATCTGACATAACTTTTCATCCTGCCTCAAACGGGTTTGAATAAGACGCCCTTTAATAACTTGCTCACACAAAATGCTCTCCTAGGAGCGTCTGCCCTCACGGTATTTATTAAAACATCCCAGGAACGAAAAGAAGTCCCATCACGGAGCTGTGTATTAGACACCAGAACGCGAACAGAGATAGCGTTTCTGGTTAAAGAATCGCTCCTGTGCTTCCTCCAGTTCACGCCGTAATTTATCGCGCACAGACTGAAGCTTACAATGACCTCTCCGTGTGTGTTCTATTAGATGTGAATAGGATACATTTATCTAATACCCCTTTTGGAGATGGATTATGTGAAGGTGGAGAATTTGCTGTTCACGAGATGGAAGTGATTTTCTGGTTGGCTGATAAAAATCTCACCGCACTGGGGTGTGCGTATGTGCCACAGCTAGATTGGAAAACAATAATTTAACTGCCCTCTAAGCAAGGAGAATAGACCGGTTTTATAGTGCTCCCGACTTGTGCTTTCCAGGCTAAAACAGAATTTTACTCTATTATTTTCTGATCCCGCTAACACAGCCCCTAATGAAAGGGCAACCCAGAGTGGATTCCCTAAATCAAACATTCTGTCCCAGACTTCCCAACAAAACACAAAACAAATGGGCAAATCTGAACTTTGGTAAGAATGAAACATCTCAAACTTTATCACAGTAAAACGCTCTCATTTAAATGTTGTGCCAGAACCGGTTTGGCTCAGTGATAGAGCGTCGGTCTTCGGACTGAAGGGTCCCAGGTTCTATTCCGGGTCAAGGGCATGTGCCTTGGTTGTGGGCACATCCTCAGTAGGGGGCGTGCAGGAGGCGGCTGATCGATGTCTCTCTCGCATCGATGTTTCTAGCTCTCTATTCCTCTCCCTTCTTCTCTGTAAAAAAATCAATAAAATGTATTTTAAAAAAATGTTATCATAGTAATAGTTTTAAAGCTTTATTAAGATACTAGAGGCCCGGTGCATGAAATTCGTGCAAGGGCCTCAGCCCTCACGGCTGCGGTGCCTGGCTTCCTCCAGAAGGTAAATCAGAAGGTCATCCAGAGGGTCATCTGGACGGTTGTTCCTCTCTTCAGTCGTCTGGTCTAATTAGCACATTATGCTTTTATAGATTATTGAAATATAACATGTAGGTTTAAGGTATGCGACATGATGATTTAATACACACATATAGATTATGGAATGATTACCACAATAACGTTAGTTAACATCTCTATCTCCTCGCATAACTACCATTTTTGGTGAGTAGTGATAACATTTAAGATCTATTCTCTTATCTTTCAAGTGTATAATAAAGTACAGTTTACCTGTGAACAACATGGGTTTAAACACACCTGTCCATTTATATGTGGACTGTTTTAATAAATATGCTGAAAACTTTTATAGGCTTGCTACAGTTTGAAAAAAAACTTACACACAAACCAGATAGCCTAGAAATATTTTTATAAATTAAGAAAATGATAGGTATGTCATGAATGCACAAAGTATTTGTAGATACTAGTCTATTTTATCATTTGCTTCCATAACCTACGCACAAATCAAGTATAAAAAGCTAACATTTATCAAAACATATGCAAACACTTAAGGATAGTGCATGGTGCCATTTGCAGTCAGGAGAAATGTAAACAAATGTACAGGTGCAGTATTCAGTCATAAATGTATAGAATTAACCACAGTATATACTGTAATACTGTAATAATTGTGTAGCTTCCTCCTGTTGCTATTGCAGTGAGCTCCAGTATTGCACAAAAGTCTGTAGGCGAGTTTTCCACTAAGGGAGTTTGAGGATTCAACCCCCACATTGTTCAAGGTTCAACGATATTACAAATCATAGTCACTTCTCTTCATTCGATCCCCAGAACTTTTTCATCTCTCTGACTTGATGCAGACTTGCCTAATTCCTGTTCCATCCTTAATCTGGGGCATTATCTAGGAAAATGATTGGAGCGCTAAATCTTGGAGCTGTTGTTGCAAGGGGGGAGAACAAGTTATTGCTTTCATTTGATTTGGTTTCATATGCCACATTTTTCAACTAATTATCATTATTATTATTATTATTATTATTATTAATATTACAGTGGTACCTTTGAGATACAAGTGCCCTAACATATGAGATTTTTGAGATACGAGCCATCGAGCAAGCAATTTTTGCTTTGAAATACGAGCAACATTTGAGATAGAGGTAATCGTGCGGATCGGCCAGCTGGACACGACCCACCAGTTTACCACGACTCAAGCATCTCATAGTTTCCCACGCCTCAAGGTTACAGAACAAATTAAACTCATATCTCGAGGTACCACTGTATTATTATTACTAGTGCATGAATTCGTGTGCCAGTAGCTCTCTGCGGGGCCTGGCCACTCAGTGCCTACTGCCCAGAGACTGTCCAAGGCCCAGAGCCCCATCTGCACCCTGGCCTGGCCAGAGGCCCATCTGGGACCAGGTGCAGAGCACTTGCCTTGTCACCAGGGCGATGACACCCCACCCCCACCCCCAGCCGCTCTGTGCCCACTGCCCGGAGACCCTCCACAGAGGGGGTGGAATGCTTGCCTCGCTGCTGTGGCAATTAAGCAAGGGTTCCACCAGGTCATTCACACTGCCCACTCTCAGGCCCCCCACGCCAGGACTGGGGGACTCCGACAGGCACTGCCATTTTGTGGCTATGGGCGTCACCATATTTGTGACGGAGTGATGGTTAATTTGCATATTACTCTTTTATTAGATAGGATTGTTATCATTGATGGTTCTGTGGGGATGACAGGGAGAGGAAGCACTCGAAGATCTTGATCTCGATGAACTTGGAATTTGTTCAGTATGGCAGAAGATGCAGAGGTCAGAATTTTGTTTGTGTTTTGCCTTCTTTTCATCCCTTTGGTGCTTTTGTTCACATAGCATATTTTAGCGATTAAAAGTGGGGCCAGTCTGAAGGGATTTGGCACTGGAAGAGTTACTGTCCTATGGAAAGCTTGCTCATCCTACCCTCATTATTTTTTTTTCCAAGAGAAAAACAGCCCCAAACTGGTAATATTTTTGTCTGTCTTCTGTTGACTCTGTGCTTTCGGGAACTAAACTTGCTCTGAAGTGCCTAACCCTGATTTTCACCATCTTGCTGACAGTGCTGCTACAGATCACCCACAGTCATCTGGTTCAGAATCCCTTCAATGCCAAGTATGTGACCAGTTGTCATTGGAGACATCTGGCACCTTTGTTAAAACGTTCGTTCCCAGGGCAGTTCAGTATCCAAGACCCACTTTAGTGGCCTCTGTAACTCTTCACAGTTTACGTCCCACATATATTTTCATTTTGGAACATGGTCCTTTCTCAGACGAACATAATTTGAGGTAAACGTTACCTAGCTTCGTGTTATTCTAAAGCAGTGGTTCTCAACCTTTCTAATGCCCAGACCCATTAATAGAATTCCTCATGTGGTGGTGACCCCCAACCATAAAATTATTTTTGTTGCTACTTCATCACTGTAATCTTGCTACTGTTATGAACTGTAATGTAAATATCTGATAGGCAGGATGTATTTTCGTTGTTACAAATTGAACATAGTTAAAGCATAGGTGTTAATCACAAAAATAATATGTAATTATATATTGTGAAATATTTATTTCTAATTACAAATAAATGAAATTTTGTCTTGAATCGTGGTGTAGCATGGGTAACTGTCTTCATATGACAACAGTAAACTACATGGCTACATTTTGCTACACCGAGGAGCGGTGTGTTGGTTCCTAAGACCATGGGAAATAGGTGTTTTCCAATAGTCTTAGGCGACCCCTGTGAAAGGGTCGTTCGACCCCCAAAGGGGTCATGACCCACAGGTTGAGAACCGCTGTTCTAAAGCTTAAACTTCCATGTGCTTCAGAATCACCTGGAGGGCTCCCTAAATCCGTATTTCAGGCTTGGGTTGCCCCTGGCGATGGAGGAAGCCAAGAGTTTCCGTTTCAGCAGATCTGAAATGATGAGTTGGTATATTTAACAAATGTCTAGGTGATGCTGTTTCCAGCCTGTGGCTTCCTTCTGATATCCACTGTTCAGCATGACTCTTAAGAGAAAGCATTAAAGTGATTTAAAAGTCACTGCTCACAATCTAAAGTGATTTGTTTTCTTCTGGAAAAAATTTCTTAATAGTTTTAAGAAAATAATTCCGTCCTCGTCCATTAGTTCCAGAGCCAGCGCTTCCATGGGGCTTTCTAATGTTTCCTTGCTCGTCTCTTTCCCTAACGTGGCGCATTATTACTTGAGGACAAGCACTGTGTTTTGTTCGCAATAACATTCTCAAGACGCATTAACTTGCAGCAGAGCATAATGGATAACAGGTTTATTGACATATTAGAAGAATACAAAATGAGGGCAGATTTTTCCTTCACACTTTGCTTAGACAACATTTCGCCATTTGGTATTGTCACTTGAATGCTAGAGTGATCTTAGAAAGTGCCATAGGGAGCCAGGAAAGTAAAAGAAAATAAAATGCAAAACCCACTCTGATGTCACTTCATATCTCCAGAGAGCCAAGGAAATAATAATTTAAAAAAAAAACCATAATAACACAACAACAATCCTGCCACATGAAGAAAGTTAGCTGATGGAAGGCTGGGCTGCCAAATTCGCTAACTGAAAGGAAGAATTTAGTGAAGTGTAATTTTACTGGAGACACCGCCAGATATGTACCACTTTATTTGCAGCTCTCTCTGTCCTTACTGACCTTGAGAATAACGTTCCCAGATGTCTGCATCTCCAGCTCTCACACGGACCACGATCTGTGGCTGAGAAACAACCGTGATGAACTAGGAAGGGCATTCTAAGAATTTGTCTTGAAAGGGAACTCCAGATAATTTGGGCAAACATACAGTGGTACCTTGAGATATGAGTTTAATTCGTTCCATAACCTTGAGACGTGGGAAACTATGAGACGCTCGAGTTAAGGTAAACTGGTGGGTCGTGTGCAGCCGGCCGATCCGTGCGATTACTCCTATCTCAAATGTTGCTCTCAAAAATCTTGTATCTTAGGGCACTCGTATCTTGAGGTACCACTGTAATTGATTTCTTGAGTGGATTTTTTTTTAACCCTAGAGAAAATCTAGAGTTACATGAAGAAATAATGAACCAAGTAGAATTCATCAATGTAATATTTTGTGATAAGGGATTACCAAGGCGTTCTTAATAACTTAAGACCTTGTAATAGTATAAAAGAGAATTTAACTTAGTAAGTTATTTAAGAGATTTCAGTGTAAGCATGTGAATGAATGATGGATTCTGGTTGCTGTTTTTACTTGAAAGTTATGGAATCTGATGTATTAAAGAGGACTGTAACACTTAAGATAACGTAAGACTCACCATATCCATGAATTTAATATATTGGCTGTGCAACTATTATTTAACTAGTAGGGTAAATTTTGTTTGTTAGTGAAAAAGTGTGAAAAGTTTTTAAAATTCTGAATTTATAAAGGCAGCTCAAATGGTTTAGTAAGATGAATTGCTCACGTTATGAAAGTCCTCTTAATAGTGATTTAAAAAAAATAAAATTTTAATTCTCTGCTTATCAGTTTATGACAGTTCAAATAAATCAAATTAGGTATTAGAAAGTTCTCATTAATATAATTTTTGTACTGGGTCTATTTAGCATATATTACATTAATATTCTATATGAAAAGTAAACATCTGTCTTTCATGTGTTTATAGAAAAGTCAAAAGTTTGACCATTTTATTAGGCAACAAAGTAAGAACTCACATTTCCAAAGTAAGAATAACACAGACAAAATTATTTCAATATGGAAAAATAGATCTCAATTTAAAATAAAATACCACTATATGGGAACTATTAAAAAAATATCTCAAATATCTAGTTAGAATTAACACGACACAAAATTGAACAGTATATAAAGAATCAAAACACTGAAATATAAGAACCAATGATTGGACAAAAGAATTAGTTTAACAATTTATTAAGCAATAAGATTAATTTTTGAATGTTCAAATTAAGGTTGGAACTTAAAGAAGTTATATTTATACCAAAATAATTCCAAGGAAAAGATAATAAGAGAATTAATACAGGGAGTACAAACACTGATCATTAAAATGCAAAAGATGATATAAAATTTAACTTCATAGATTACGAAAGAGCTAAGTTTATGAGTTTATACCTTGAATAAGTTCAGTGTTAATTTCAAAATGGAAATAACTAGCGAGTAATGTTTTTGTTTATGAAAGTCACTTGTTAAGAACACCAAACACTTTATGCTCCTGGAAGTCTAGCAAACTATGGTCGTACAGGCGTGGCTACAAAGAGTGGCCCTATTAAAAGAATTGGCTGGGTCCATGGTAGAAAGATCTGAGGAGCATTTCTAACTTTTGGCCATTAGGTGACTGATCTAAATAAGATTCAGAATCTAGCCCTGGCCCGTGTGGCTCAGCTGGTTGAGCATTCTATTGTGCACCAAAGAAGGTTCCCATAAAAACAGCTATTATTATACCAGAGGCCCAGTGCACAAAATTTGTGCACTCAGGGGCGGGGAGGTCCCTGAGCCCAGCCTGCGCCCTCTCGCAGTTCGGGAGCCCTGGGGGGATGTCTGACTGATGGCTTAGGCCCGCTCCCTTGCTTTAATATCCTTAGCGCTGCTGAGGAGGTGGGAGAGGCTCCCACCACTGCCACTACACTCACCAGTCACGAGCCTGGCTTCTGGCTGAATGGAAATCCCCCTGAGGGAGTGCACTGACCACCAGGGGGCAGCTCCTGTGTTAAGTGTCTGCCCTCCTGGTGGTCAGTGCACGTCATAGCAACTGGTCATTCCACCGTCTGGTCAATTTGCATATTAGCCTTTTATTATATAGGATTGTAACACTTTCAAATACATCCTTTTTTTTTTACTCACAAAATATTGTTCAGCAATAAAAAAGAAAATCTTATCATCTACCACAACATGGATGAACCTAGAGGGTGTTATGCTGAGTGAAATAAGTAAAACTGACAAACACAAAAACCATATGATTTTACTTATATGTGGGATCTAAAATATCAAAACAAACAAAGCAGAACAAACTGATGGTTGCCAGGAGGGAAAGGGGAGGTGTGTTTGTGGGGGGGGGGGAGGTAGGTGAAGTACAAATTTCCAGTCATAAAGTAAACAGTCCTGAGGATATAATGTACAGCGCGGGGAATACAGTCAATCATATCATAATAACTTGGTAGTGTGGCAGATGGTCACTAGACTTGTCATGGTGATCACATCGCAAAGTATATAAATGTAAAACCGCTCTGTTGTACGTCTGAAACTGAAATATTATTGTATGTCAACTATAATTTACTAAAAATATATTAAAAATAAATTTAAAAAACACACACACAAAAAGAATCCATTTCCACTGGGAAGGTGTTGCAAGTGAAGTGAACAAATCTAAATCATCCTGTCCTTGTTCAAGCTGATGCTTGTAGTCCCTGTTGGGACTCAGGTATGAATTGTTTTTAGCTCACCTGCCTCGCACGGCTCCTGAACAGCCCACCAGTCATTCTGCCTTCAGCGCTGTTCTTCCAGAGACCTGGCAGGACTGGTACGTGAATAGATAATGCCCATTTTCATGTCAGGATGGATTTTTGAAATTCAAATCATCTAGCTGTCACATTGTTGTCATGAAAATAATCCCGGTTTTGGAAATGAACAGAACTAAGTTTGAGGCTTCCTTTTCTGCTATTGAACCATGTCATACTGAGCAAGGTACTCAACCTGAGACAGAGGGACAATTTAAAATACAGTGGTACCTCGAGATACGAGTTTAATTTGTTCCGTAACCTTGAGGCGTGGGAAACTATGAGACGCTCGAATGACAGTAAACTGGTGGGTCGTGTGCAGCCGGCCGATCCACCGATGACTCTTATCTCAAATGTTGCTCCTATTTCAAAGCAAAAATTGCACGCTCGACGGCTCGTATCTCAAAAGTCTCATATGTTAGGGCACTCGTATCTCCAGGTACCACTGTACATATTTAAAATGCTTAGCAAGTTTCTGATACATGTTGAAGCCCAAGAGATGGTCATTTCCTTTTGGTTTCTTGGAAGTTCCAAAGGAAAATGTGAAGGATCTATAATAATAAAAGCATAATATGCTAATTAGATGGGACGTCCTTCTGTATGAAGCCCTGGTTGTGAGGACAGAGCCCCTTGGGTGAGTTTTGTGCACCGGGCCTCTAGTGTTTTAATGATAATGGAACAAGGAGGCAGACTCCAGCAAGGACAGAATTCTTCCTCTTATCTCATAAATATCTGAAGAGTTGAACAAGTACCACTTTTTTTTCTCTCTCAAGATTGAAGAGACAAATTATTGAACTTGTGTTGCTGTTGTTTTTTTTTTTTCTATTTCTCTTTTCTCCTCACTACCCAAGTCCAGATAGGGTCTTTGAATATTCCACTGCTACTTAAAACTCAATATGTCTAAAATGAAACATAATCTCCTCCAACCTGAATTTTTTCTCATGAATTCTCCATGGCTATCAAAGGCATTGAGAGTCTTGCAGTCTTCTACTATATTCACATATTAGTTAAAATAGACTCACATCGTTATATAGGTATTGTATGTGGAGTGGCAGATGGAGGAAGTCTCAGTAGTCATAATCCTCAAGGAAATATTTGGAATTATATTGGGCTTTGGATTATTATAATGCCTGAAAGATATTACTAAAACTTAGTGGGAAGAGGCCAGAGATGCTGGAATATTTGCAGTTCTAGGTTGTAATCCTTCATTTTAAAGAATTGTGGAGCCTAACATATCAGTGCAGGCCCTTTTAAGAAATGCAAACAAAATCTACCCCGCAAATGCCTCCTGCTCATTTTCAACTTTTCCATTCCTATTTTCATTGGACTAATCCAAGCTTTCTATGACCTTGAGTCACAGAATTTATTGTTTGAAGGAACTTGAAGATCATGTAGATGAGGGAACTTAAGCAAAAACGGTACAATTTACATAACTGCTTTCTCAGATCTGACTGTTACTCTATTTTCTGTCTGGAATTATAATACTACCTAACTTCTCTCCACATTCAAATTTATCCTCTCCTGAAGAGAGCTGACCATTAAATCTTTTTTATTATCTGTTTTTATTTATTTTAGAGAGAGAGGAAGGGAGAGGGAGAGAGAAATAGAAACATCAGTGATGAGAAAGAAACATCAATTGGCTGCCTCCTGCAGGCCCCCTTTCTGGGGATCAAGCCCACAACCCGGGCATGTGCCCTGGCCGGGAATCAAACCAGTGACCCCTGGGTACATGAGTTGACACCCATCCACGGAGCCACCCCAGCGAGGCTAAATCTTTTTAGAGAGCCGTTCTCAGAACATCACTTTCCAACCCAAACAACCTCCGAGTTCACCACTGCCTATAAGGCACATTCCTTCACCTGACACCCCCGACCACCCGTGATCCGAGCCAGCCAGCCCGTTTTGTGTTATTTCATCCCTCTTGCCTGCCTTTCTCAAGTGACAAACTGTCCCCCTGGTTAATTTCCAAGCTCTCGTTGGGCACTTTACATCTTTCCTCAAGCTGTTCCTTCTGCCTAAAATATTCTCCACACTCTTTCCCTGTCAAAACTCTTCGACATGCAAATGTTCCCTCCTCCACGAAGCTTTAAAAAATAATTTCCTCCATCAGATATAGTCTTTCTGTGTCACCTTTAATCCTTCAGAGCTTTTGTTCGAATTATTACGGTATTGCATTTGAATATTTTGTTCTAGTTGAAACAGAGACGGGCTAATAGGCGTAACATATGTATATCGCAGTTTTTTCATCTCTACCATATTTTGCACAAATAAGGTAGATGAAAATTTTAGAGATACACAGATACCTAGCAACAAGTGTGGGGAATCAAAAGAAAATGAAAAGCTTTCCCCTCGCCTCTTTATTTTATAAAAGTTTTAAAGGGCTTCTCATCTATACTTGAACACTTCTTTTAACATGGTAATTGCAATTCCCTGAAAATGCGTTTCAATTTCAGAGAAAACAGGGAAGAATGATACCATCCCTGTGGCCCTCAATGAAAGTCTCATTTATCTTTGTCATCTGGCCTGTGCTTTCAGCAGCGAGGACGGGAGCCTCATTAATAAAAATCAGAGCAGATCCTCTGCCTTGTAGATAAAAACGAGTAAGTGGCCCGGAGACAGTTACAAATGACAGCATGGAGAATCAAGATGCCGTATTGGCATAGTCGGTTGACGTAGAGCCAGAAGGACAAGACGTTTGTAAAAATCATTCTAACAATTATTGATACCATGGCCATTAGCTGGTTTTAATAACAGGAAAGGAGCAAAGGGAGATTCAGATGTTAAAGGCCTATTCCTTGCAAGACACGGGGGGAGGGATCCAACCAAAGGAAGACAGACACATGCCCAATAAAGTTGGGGTGACACAGGGAAGGTATTTACTCTCAGGCACACCTAGGAGCAGAGGTCATAGGCCAGAATGGGCGTGGCCACTGCAAAAGCATGGGCATTTGGGAAAATACAGTGGTACCTCGAGATACGAGTTTAATTCGTTCAGTAACCTTGAGGCGTGAGAAACTATGAGACGCTAGAGTTGCGGTAAACTGGTGGGTTGTGTGCAGCCGGCCGATCTGCGCGATGACTCCTATCTCAAATGTTGCTCGTATTTCAAAGCAAAAATAGCTCGCTCGATGGCTCGTATCTCAAAAATCTCGTATGCTAGGGCACTCGTATCTCAAGGTACCACTGTATAGTCCCCTAAACTAAGGTCACACCCTGGCAGCACTGTCTCTAACTCTCTTCCCTGCCTTCACCCGTGTGGCCCATGGCTGTGCAGACTCCACCCCCGGTTGGACTCATGAGCTGCAGCCAGTCTGGTGCTTCACTGGATCCGCCCCAATCTGGAAAGGAAATCTGGATCCTGGCTCTGACTTGAGCTGTCCTGAAACCCCAGCTTCTCTGGCTAGACCAGGGCAAATAGGACTCTGGAAATGCAGGGATTGGATTCCACACGAATAAAAATCGTTTGTTCCCTGGTGTGAGTTTCAGAAAATTCCTTTTGTCTGGAAGTCCACAAGGACTCCGTCCCCAGCGGCTACTGGGGAAGACAGGCATGTTCTGCTCCAGGAACATGGTCACTGTATGACCTGAAGCTTCGTTACACATAATCAGGAAGGGAGAGCTGGCGATTCGAGTGTAGCTTTTTTAAATATATATATATATATACAGTGGTACCTCGAGATACGAGTTTAATTTGTTTCGTAACCTTGAGGCGTGGGAAACTATGAGACGCTCGAGTTGAGGTAAACTGGTGGGTCGTGTGCAGCCGGCCGATCCACGCGATGACTCCTATCTCAACTGTTGCTCGTATTTCAAAGCAAAAATCGCTCGCTCGACGGCCCATATCTCAAAAATCTCGTATGTTAGGGCACTCATATCTCGAGGTACCACTGTATTCTAATCACTCACATGATTACTCCTAAAGGATGCTATGTTATAATTTCATCTTTTCCTGCAGAAAAATGACCCATTCATCTTTGAAGTTACTGTACCAAATTCAGAAAGCTATGTTGTTTATGCCACAACTGGTTTGGCTCAGTGGATAGAGCGTCGGCCTGCGGACTGAAAGATCCCAGGTTTGATTCCCGTCAAGGGCATGTACCTTGGTTGCAGGCACATCCCCAGTAGAGGGTGTGCAGGAGGCAGCTGATCGATGTTTCTCTCTCATGGATGTTTCTGACTCTATTCCTCTCCCTTCCTTTCTGTAAAAAAAAATAATAGAAAATAAAAATAAATAAATAAAACATATATTTAAAAAAAAAAAAAAGAAAGCTATGTTGTTTTAATATGCAATGTATGGTAATATTCCCTCCAATGTTTACTTTCTGAATTTTAGACATTTGGGCGTTTATGTCATACGTAGCATGTTACAGTGGTACCTCGAGATACAAGTTTAATTCTTTCCATAACCTTGAGGCGTGGGAAACTATGAGATGCTCTAGTCCCAGTAAACTGGTGGGTCGTGTGCAGCCAGCAGATCCGCGCGATGACTCCTATCTCAAATGTGGCTCGTATTTCAAAGCAAAAATCGCTCGCTCGACGGCTCGTATCTCAAAAATCTCGTATGTTAGGGCACTCGTATCTCGAGGTACCACTGTATTTTATTTATTTCGTCCTGAGACATCAGGTTGCCTCCTTTGTATTGCCTGGCGCTTAGAGCTACAATTATTCTTCACTTCGTTAATAGCTTCCATCATCCTCTGCCGTTTCTTTGTGTGGAGAAGGTTAGGCGCTTCTCGGCTGGATGCTCCGCCGCGTCTTGTTTACTGTAACCAGAAGCGGCAATTTCCAAACAAGCCTGGCTGTCGACAGCACTCGGAGGAGCATGTGGCCTGCCATCCCGGTCCCCGCCACGCCCGGGCCCACCTGCTCGCTGGCGCCGGCTCACCCTGGCGAGTCTGGCCCCCACGCAAGTGTGAGAACACGAGGGTGCGAGATGCCGCGGGCCAGGGGACATGCCAGCGCCGCAGAGCGGGTGGATGGCGGGGCATCTCTGTGTACACGAAGAGGCCACATGCCACCCCCGAATGTGGCAGCCACTTCTCCCAAATTCAATGAATAATAATATTTCCCTCATTATGTTCTCGCCAACGTGTTGTGAAACAATAAGACGCGAGCGGCGCCGGGTCCATATTTGGGGATGTCGAAGGAGTGGCAAGTGGAATATTCATGCTTATCTCTGAGCTGATTGACAGGTAGAACTTTTAAAAAAAACACAAAAATGTTTGTCCTGGTCAGCTGGTTCAGCTGGTTGGAGTATCGTCCTGTCTATCAAAAAGCTTTGCAGGTTCCGTTCCAGGTCAGGGCACGCACCTAGGTGGCAGGTGCTATCCCTGGTTGGGTTGTGTACAAGAGGCAACTAATCCATGTTTCTCACATCAATATTTTCTCTCTCTTTCTCTCTCTCTCTCTCTCTCTCTCTCTCCTCTTTCTCTCTCTCTTGCTCTCTTCCTCTGCCTCTATAATCAATTAAAAAAATAACAACATACAGTGGTACCTCGAAATACGAGTGCCCTAACATAGGAGAATTTTGAGACACGAGCCGTCGAGCGAGCGATTTTTGCTTTGAAATACGAGCAACAGTTGAGATACGAGTCATCGCGCGGATCGGCCGGCTGCACACGACCCACCAGTTTACCGCGACTCGAGCGTCTCATAGTTTCCCACGCCTCAAGGTTACGGAACGAATTAAACTCGTATCTCGAGGTACCACTGTACTTACGTATGATTTAAGAATTACCTTTCCAAAGCAACAGAAATCATCATCACATGGCCAAATGCTGCAGAGCAGCAGATAGTTTTTTTTTCAATCTAACAAAGCTTTAAAGAACTTACTAGAAGAAACAGCGTAGGATCTCATACAGTTCCTCATAGTTTCCTCAGAATTTGTACTTCTACATGCAGCACCAGGTCCATGCTGCTAATGCAACGGCAGTTGAATGTATTTCCAGGGTGAGCAGAAAAGGATTAGGGAAAAAGTGACGCTGTAAAAATCCTGTGGAGTCCAGTGTGGGTTAGAGCATTCCTAAAGGTTCTGTATCAGGCGACCCAAGGTGTACTCCAAGCCCTGACTCTACTGCTGAGGAAGTACGTGAACCTAAAAGTTCAATAAAATGTCTATGGTATATAATTTTTCCATCTTAAAAATGGGAGACCCCATCCAAGGCCAGAATACTTCGGACATTTCTGAAGAATTGCTCATGAGGCACTCAGAAATCCTGCAAGACTCGAAAGGGCTTTTGCCTCTGCTCTCCACATTTTAAGTAAAATAACTGTGAAATTTGTGACTATTAGGATTTTTTCTTCAGCATAATATATTTTTAAATGTACACTTTAAATTTTCTTTATATATTTTTTTAAACTGTTTAGCTGCCAACCATGAACTTCCAAGGAGCGGAAATACATCTAGTTATATTCTTCGTAATAGATTTTACAGATAAGAAGTGAACTACAGAGGGATTTAAAAAAAAAAAAACACCAAAAAGGATATTAATATGTGGAGAGCTGTGAGATTTCATTCTGTAATTTAGACGTACATCCTGTCGTTGGTGACTCTCACTAACTACTCTCTCATGTTCCTGAAAAAAACCACCACATTTCAGTGTGGGAATCAGAGTATTCTGCAGGACCACGGTTCAGAATTTATTGCACTATCAACTAGAGCACAATAATTTATCATCCAGTTTTTTAATCCATGGACTCACAGTGCTTTTGTGGCAGCGGGTCCTGCATACCTTCCCCAGGAAAACAGCATCTTCATTGTTCGCGTCAAAGAAAGCCCGCTGATACTGCGCTAAGTGCGCTCACATGGTTATGCTGCCTAATAAATGGACTTCGGGGGAGTTTATTTATTCCCATTGCGTGTGCCGAGTAGATGATTGCTGATAAAAAGTTATGCTTCCCCCGAGAACAATAAAGAAAAGTCCCAGTTTTCTTTATCCAAATTCTGGGCCATTTCGAGCATCTTTCAAGCCCGGCGTTTGAATAGGGATGTCATCTGTTTGAAATAGTCTGCCAACATGGATTTAAATGCAGGCTCTGTCTCTTGAACACACAGGCTCAGAGAATAGGGAGGGGAATCTTGAGACCTGGCGGAGACAGCTTTTATTAGAGCTGCAGTATTAGTATTCAACAGGGTGGTTTTGGAGACTGAAATCTCGGAGCAGAATATTCAGATGTGGCCGCTCTATTCCAAGTTTGTTGTCTTTTTTTTTTTTTCTTTAAGGTCCAACACTGAGAAGGTATTCCTCACTGCGCTGACTATATTTCAGTAGGGAATCTACAGAAAGAGGTACGTTACCTGGTTTAAACATATTCTCTGCGCAAATACCACCATGTTGAGGATGATACCTCTAAAACATGTTACTGGTAGTATGGATGCAAAATTGTACACCAAGGAAAAATAACATGCAGATAAATAAATAAAAAGTCCTGGCATTTTCTTTCCCCTTTTTTTTTGTTCTTTTTTTTTTAATATATTTTATTGATTTTTTTACAGAGAGGAAGGGAGAGAGATAGAAAGTCAGAAACATCGATGAGAGAGACATCGATCAGCCGCCTCCTGCACGCCCCACAGTGGAGATGTGCCCGCAAGCAAGGTACATGCCCCCGACCGGAATCGAACCTGGGATCTTTCAGTCCGCAATCTGACGCTCTATCCACTGAGCCAAACCGGTCTCGGCTCTTTTTTTGTTCTTGATTTTAGATTAATTTCAGGTCATCGTTGTATAATTTTCAAAATGTTGTCCTGAATAACCGTGGCACGGTGCGGTGTGATTACAGTATTATTGACTGTATCCCTACGGCGAGCCTCCAATTCCCAGGACTGTCCTGAAGCTACCAATTTGCACATCTTAATCCCTTTACCCCCTCCCTACCCCCCCCCCCAAGGCCTCTCCCTGCTGGCCGCTCTCCATTGATTCTCTGCGTCTAAGAGTCTGTTTCTGTTTAGTTTGCTCATTTATTTTGTGCTTTGGAGCTCATATATGAGTGAAATCATATGGCATTTAGTGTTCTCTGTCTGGCTTACTTTACCTTACATAATACCCTCTAACTCCATCCACGTCGTCACAAAAGGTAAGATTTTACCATTTTGCATTTTTAAAATGTTTGGTTTTCCATTACAGTTTACTATCGATATTATTTTATATTGGTTGAAGGTAGGTTTGCAGTATCTTTATCCCATGGGCTGTAGAAGGCCTAGGCAATCAGTGGGTCTGGCCTTCCCCAGGCATGTGAGGGGTGAGTTAATTAAACGTCGGACCAAATATAGCAGCTAGTTTTTAAGGTGATAATTTTGTGTGGCCTGTGAATGATGTTACAAATATCCAAATAGCCCTTGGCAGAGAAAAGGGTTTCACCCCGGTGGTGTAAGGTATACATGGTAGCGGTCACACAAACATATACTTTACAAAGAGCTCCCCGTGATATTTTCATACTTATCGTATGAAAATACCTGGCACCGTTCATACTTATTACATTATTGGTTATATATGGCCTAAGATTTCATTCTTTTTTTTTTTATGGTTGGATAACATTCCATTGTTTACACATACCACAGCTTTTTAACGCACGGATCTATTGATGCAAACATGAATTGCTTCCTTATCCTGGCTATCATACATGACACTGCAGTAAACATAGGGGTGCAGGTAGTCTTTGAAACGGGTGTTTTGGTTCTCTTCAGATGTGTGCCCAGACGTAGAGTTGTTGGTCATAAGGCAGTCCCCGTTTTAGTTTTTTGAGGAAGCTCCGTGACATTTCCCATAATGCACCCTGTTCCTGGGCATGAGGGTTCTCTTCTCCCCACAAACGCACCCAAACTCGAATGTTGATTTGTTGATGATAGCCCTTCTGACAGGTGTGAGGTGGTTCTCGTTTTGGTTTTAATCTGCCTTTTTCTGGTTATTTTAGTGGCATTAAACATCTCTTCATGTGTCTATGGACCATCTAGATGGCCACTTTGGAGACCTGTCTATTCAAGTCCTCCGCCCGTATTTTAATTGGGTTCTTTGTTTCCCTTTGGTGCTGAGTTGTGTGCGTTCTTTATAAATTTTGAACATTAACCCTCTTATTTGATGTATTGTTATGGGGCGGCACCCCCACCTCACCCTAGGTCTTTCTTATGCTATGTTCTGTGTCCAGGGGCATGCATAATGCCCATAAATTCTTTGGTTAATCTCTACCCATCCCCATCTGAGATCTGTCAGTTATTCCACGCATCCTTGCCTCTGGACCTGTTTTGTTCATCCGTTGATTTTGTTTACTAGATCCATGTTTAAGTGGGATGATGTGATATTGGTCTTCCTCTGGCTTATTTTGCTTAGCATAATAATCTTTAGAGCCATTTATGCTGTCACAAAGGGTAAAATAGCCTTCTTTTTTATAGCTGCATAGTACTCCACGGTATAAATGTACCCCAGCTTTTTTGCTAAGATCTAGAAGCAGCCCAAGTGCCCATCAGTATCTGAGTGGATAAAAAAGGCTGTGGCTTTCCCTTTGAATGACTTTTTTAGCTTATACTCTCTGAGACGTAAAGAGATAAACTGGAGGTCACACTTGAGAACGACTCATAATGAAATATGAAGTAAGATTAAATGATTGTTCCATATATCAAGCACTCACCCAAATGAAAACTATTTAAAATGTAGCAAACATAAAAAAAAATGTAGATAAAGATGAATCGGAGAGATGCTTTGTCCGAGAAATGAAGTACTAAGGAAAAATCAAGTGATCTCTGATAAAGACGAAATTGATACCAATATGAAACATAAAGAATGCTAAATGAAATTACTCCATCCAAAAGACAATAACTCGGGGCTTTAGTTTGTTATGTTGTTTAATTTATTTTATTTGTTTTTATTTTTTAAAATCTTTATTGTTGAAAGTATTATATATGTCCCTCTTTCTTCCTGTTTGACCCCTTCTAGCCTGCCCCAACCCTTCACCATTAATTTCTGATTCTCAGAGTTAAAAAAAAGAGATTGTATTACGCTCAAAATACATATAAATAACACTTAGGAGGTATTCATAAAGCACCAAATACATTAGTAAATTTCCTACATTTCACTAGAAGACCATTTTAACCCAGTTCACAGGACATCAAGATGGATAAAAAAACCCACAAAAATTATTTTATGTAAATATGTTCTTGCATTAACTGATTTGCTAAACCACAGATGGAATTCATTTATTTATTTTTTTATTAATCCTCACCCAAGGATACTTTTCCATTAATTTTTAGAGAGAGTGGGAGGAAAAGAGGAAAGGAAGGAGAGAAAGAGAAAGAGAGAGAGATATCAATTGGTTGCCTCTCACACTCACCCAGACCAACCAAGATGAGGGATGGAACCTACAAAACAGGTATGTGCCTTTGACCAGGAATTGAACCCATGACCCTTTCGTGCATGGGACGATGCTCTGACCATAGAGAAACACAGGCCAGGGCCACAGAGAAATTTAAAAAGAAAAAGATATTTTTCTCTGATCTGAAAAGATGACCACACATGTACTTTAGTGAATTGAAAACAGCTGTGAAGTCTTTGGCACAGGCAAGTTTTTTGGAAGATTATATCTATACGATCTGGGTTTTGATCCAATCATCATTAACCATTTGCAGATAAATGTAAAAATATGTTGAACTGCTTCAAAATATTTTTAAAAGGTGAGATATTGATCCCTTGGATTGAGTGTCCTTTCTCCCCCACATTTTCTTGCGTTCTACGAGGTATACAATTTGAATAAAACTTTTTAAAATGCAAATATTGGCCAAACCGGTTTGGCTCAGTGGATAGAGTATTGGCCTGGGGACTGAAAGGTCCCAGGTTCGATTCTGGTCAAGGACATGTATCTTGGTTGCGGGCGCATCCCCAGTAGGGGGCGTGCAGGAGGCGGCTGATTGATGTCGATGTCTCTCATCGATGTTTCTAACCTTCTATCCCTCTCCCTTCCTCTCTGTGAAAAACCAATAAAATATATTTTAAAAAATTGCAAATATTGACTCTTGTAAACATTAGTAAATATGAATTCTATCCTTGACTATTAAATTTGTTAAATGATACTTTGCAAATGATTTAATTCAAATATTACTCAATTTTCATATATAGAGGGGTTAACCATATATTGAGAAAATTTCTATATTTCTATATTACCTATAATTAAAGTTAATAATTTCTCTTTTTACAGACAATTTTCAGAATAAGTTGCATTCCTAGTTTTTGAAAAAAAATACTATAATTTATTTTATTTAGGGAGCAAAATTTGGAATTAGTACATACTTAATGGAACTTATAAATGAGATCAATGTATCATATCAAAGGTTTTTATTTTCATTTCTTGTTTTTATTTTTATAAGGCCCTGACAAGTGCTAACTCAGGACAGCCTGTGGTTATTTTTAACCACAACATAATACTCATAAAATATGTATTTATAAGAGCCCATATCAGGCAGCTTCTGTAAATCTAACCCTGAAATGTGCAGCAGTAACCTGGCAAGAGTTATAAATATGTAAAGAGGCAGGAGCGATTTCCAAAGGTATTTCTAGCTCCACATTTTTCCGTAGAAAGAACGGAAAAGGACTCAATATATTAATTTGACAGATGTATTTTTTTCCCAGGCATCAATTTTCTTGGACGTACAGTTGAGAAGTAGAAAAAAGATAATTTAGTCTGTGCGAGGGATATTTGCAGGAAGGACTTTCACCATGATGGAAAGGTAATAGGTTAAGTAGGAGACATGCATCATCGCTGTAATTTGTAAACTGATGTGATAACCTCATGTTGAATATTTTTTTGGAGTAAAAGGTGAATGCTGACGGGAGAAATGCTACTTGGAGATAAGGGAAATCATACGCTAGGAATACGTATAAATACGACTGAGAATTAACTTGAAGGCTTCTTTATTAATTGATAGGTGGGTGTGACATGTCAGTGAAATAATTAGGTATCCTAGCAACCGTATTTTCATAGCAACTGTGGCCTCTGAGAGTGTGATGACTGCTAGCCACATTTTATTAATTCAGGAAGGTAAGCAAAGATCATTTCAAGCAATAAAACCTTTCTGCAAACAGAGCGTAATGTCAATTTGATTACACCTACTAACAGAAATTTTTAACTTATACAAAAATGCTATATCTAGAAGAATACATGATTATAACTTGATAATATTCCAGCTCTGAAGAGTAGTGAGACACTCCATTATTCATTTAGTTGGTATACAATCTGAAAAAAATATTTAATAAATCCACTTATAAATTTATCTCATTCATAAGTTCAATTAAGTACTTACTAATCCACTCTAAGAGACCTGTATAGTTCCTATAGCTTTTTCCATGCTGCTGAGCATCCTTATGATCATTACTCTGAACTCTATACGTGATAAATCGCTCGTCTCCATTTCATGTAGCTCTTCTGGAAACTTCTCTTGTTCTTTCCTTTGGGGCTTGTCTCTGTTTTCCCATCTGGCTGCCTCCTCGGGTTTGTTTCTGTATTAGGTACCCTGTTTCCCCAAAAGTAAGACATCCCCCGAAAATAAGACCTACTTCCGGTTTTGCCTCTCGCTGTAATATAAGGCATCTCCCCGAAAATAAGACCTCCCCCGAACATAAGGCCTCCTGGAATAGAAGGCCGCGAAGCTACCGTCAGGCGTCTGACTCCTGATGTAAAGAGACCTCGCCCTGCCTGAACAGCTCCGGCTGCGCTGCGGCCCATCAGTGAGCTGGTTTGTGATGACAACGACTACGGGAGCCACTGTACTTCCCACCAGCCCTGGTGCGACCTCCTTTCTGCATCCTGGGTGGTCAGCGTTCTGTCCAGCTCATCTTCAGTTGGTTATTCGGGATGATTTTTCTGTATTTTAGTTGTCATTCCAGTTTGGTCCTGGGAGGAGGTCGGGGTGGCTTCCACTTAATCTTCTGCCTCCTTGGAGTCTCACATTGTTTGATATTCTGAAAACCCATGACCCTGGGTTTAGGTTGCAACACGTGGATTTTAAGGGGAAACAAAAGTCTATGGCTAAAACCTGGTCTCTTTTTGGAGATACAATGGTACCTCGAGATACTAGTTTAATTCGTTCCGTAACCTTGAGGCGTGGGAAACTATGAGACGCTCGAGTCGCCGTAAACTGGTGGGTCGTGTGCAGCTGGCCGATCCGCGCAATGACTCCTATCTCAACTGTTGCTCGTATTTCAAAGCAAAAATTGCTCGCTCGACGGCTCATATCTCAAAAATCTCGTATGTTAGGGCACTCGTATCTCGAGGTACCACTGTACTTGTTACGCTACATCTAGAACTTGGTGAGTTAACCTCCAGCCATCTGGAGCTCTCAGCTGTTCAGAATAACTCATTTCTAGGGAGCGGGGTATAGCTGAGGACTTCATGTATGAGTTTTCACATAATGTAAATAGAAATGGGACTATTTGTAAGAGTTAAACATCCGATTTCCATACATGAAAGAAAGTTGAGCATGAGATTTATCACGACTCAGTTGTGTGTGTGTGTGTGTGTGTGTGTGTGTGTGTGTGTGTGTGTTAAATCTTCCCTCAGAATGGCACTTGCATGTTTTGGCAGCTTTTGAAGAGGTATTTCTACAAAATTCAGTAGGTGCCAGTTGTATATTTTGCAGAGGGTGAATCAGACTGTTTCCCAGTCACGTGGCTTTTGGAGATCTCTATTAAAGAAGAGTTGCAAAAAAAAAAAAAAAAATCTCTTGTGACTCTTTCCTCAGCCACCAAACATGGGGCTTTCAGAACACACTGGTTGTGAGAAGCGTTTTATGAAGCACCTTGGAACAGCTTGCCGTGAAAACGGAGAGAAAAGGCAGGCAGATGCCTGGGGAAAGGATTTTTTTTCTCTTCGCTAACATATGACGCGCGTGGGCTCTGTGCCAACACTTGGGAATTTTCATTTACATCAGAAAGAGAGGTGTTTTCTGTTTGTTTTCTTCAGAAGATGGCTGGATGAGGTCTCAGATTGGTATACAGTTTTCATTCTTCTCGTTTCTTCTCTCTCTTGTTTTCTGTACCCTTATTTTATAGGCATTTTCTCTGTAAAATCTGAATCATACTTTTCATGTGGACTAATGATGTCTTTCTGGATGTTTCCAGAGAGGTTAGATCTAATGGGTGTCTGAGAAAACACATGCCATCGTAACTTTCTTATCAGACCTGAAGTGGTAGAACACAGACCCGGGGCTGTCTTTCATCAGGGTAATATTTATAGCCGAGCAAATCAACATTCGAGCTCTGCAAATCTTAAATTTGTTGCCAGACAGACTCTGGAGATTGTTTTGTGTGTTTTGATTAAGTACAGATTCCTTGAACTTTTTCTTCAACGAAACCAGGACCCGGTGTTAGTCTTTGTTCTTGGTTTTGTTTTGTTTTGTTTTTCTAGTTAGTACTTGGGGGTAATTGACACGTCTCGTTAATGACATAGACAATGTCCAGGATAGACAAACACATAGAGAAAGAAGGTAGATGGGTGGGTGTGAGGGGGAATTGTAAGTGTCCACGTGACTGGGTTAAGGGAGACCCAAATACAGTGGTACCTCGAGATACGAGTGCCCTAACATACGAGGTTTTTGAGATACGAGCTGTTGAGCAATCGATTTTTGCTTTGAAATACGAGCAACATTTGAGATACAAGTAACCGCGCGGATCGGCTGGCTGCACACGACCCACAAGTTTACCGGGACTTGAGTGTCTCATAGTTTCCCACGCCTCAAGGTTACGGAATGAATTAAACTCGTATCTCGAGGTACCACTGTATTGGGGAATCATTATCTCTGAGTGTGTGTGAGAGGCTTTTCTAGAAAGATTTTAGCAATTGATTTGGTAGACTGAGTTCAGAAGATCACCCTCACCAATGGGAGTGGCCAATACCCAATCTTTGGGGTCCCCAATAGAGCGTAAAGGTAGAACTTGAGCTGAGGCCTCCATGTCTGTGAGGGTAGCTGAAGGAGAAAGGTCTAGAATGAAGAAGGATTTGGTAAGAGAGAAGGGTGACTGCAAAGAAAGAAGGCCTGGAGCTAGGGGACTGCTGACCGTTTCCCATTGGGGTAGCTGGAATGGTTTAAGTCCCGGGGAATGTGACAGTGGAAAGTTCCACTCCTGGCCAGGGTGAATCATTGTCTAACGTGTATTGCGGGTCAGGTGCTTTGGCTGGAGCTCCATGGAAAAGACGAGGGAGACCTCCCAGAGGAGTGTGTTTTGGCGGGAAAAGGAAAACAACTCCCCCCAGGGTTCGTTAGAAAGAGGAAGGGAGCCGCAAAGGGAGACCCAGGGAGCTACCCTGTTTCCCCGAAAATAAGACAGTGTCTTCTATTGACTTTTGCTCCCAAAGAGGCGCTAGGTCTTATTTTCAGGGGATGTCTTATTTTTCCAAGAAGAAGAATACAGTACACATTTATTGTTGAACAAAATAAAAGGAAATTTATTACCAGCTCACTGATGGACCTCAGCGCAGCCAGAGCTGTTCAGGCAGGGCGAAGTCTCTTTAAATCAGGAGTCAGAAACCTGGCAGTAGCTTCGGGGGGCTTTCTATTCCAGGGAGGCCTTATGTTCAGGGGAGGCCTTATTATCAGGGAGGTCTTGTTTTCGGGGGGATGCCTTATATGTCAGCGAGAGGCAAAACCGGAAGTAGGTCTGATTTTCGGGGCATGTCTTACTTTCGGGGGAACAGGGTAGTTAGAGGGCGTCCCTACTATCCAGTCAGGCTCCAGGGAGAGGAGGACAGTGTGACCCATGTGGCGGTGTCCCCTGGGACGAGGAGGACTGTGGAACCTGGTGCTGGGGCCGAGGCTGGGCTGGGGAGGATTTCCGGCCTAGGGCGAGGTCTGTTGTCTGAAAGGGCAGATCAGACATCTGGAGGGGTGATCCAGCTCGCAGGTGGCAGATTGTGGGACTGCTGTCTCTCAAAACGGTGTGAGCCCATCTCTGTAACAAATCTCTCTCTGTGTTGTCCTGCTTCTCTGGAGAGCCCGGTTTGAAGGAGCTGGTGGGACATGAGTAACAGCCAACAGAACAAGACTCCTTTCCGAAGCGGTGAACGTGTTGTGGAATTAGACAGTGGTGATGCGCAACCTTGTCATTATACTTGGCTGGCACAGCGCTTGTTGGCCTGTACGCTTTCAGGTGCTAAATATTATGGTATGTGAGTTATAGCTCAGTAAATTAAAAAGAAATTTTTTTTTTCTCATAAAGATCCTAACGGTATTTGGCTCCAGCTATGGATGTGGCATCGACGTAATAAGGCTTGAGCGTGCGTCACTTGTGTGAGCTCATCTTAGGTCTCATGAGTGAACAATGCTTACACAGTCAGGAATTTTTGTGAAGTTTGCAAAAGTGAGCTATTTTAACTGCAATGGGTTAAAGGCAGGGACCCTTTCCACGCTTATGCCCCCTTGTTGGGTGCCATTGGCCTGGCTGCAGGGGTCTCGGAGACACATCTAAGAGGACATCGCGTTGATAAGTGTGACTAGTTTAGCTAGAGCAGTGGTTCTCAACCTTCCTAAGGCCGAGACCCTTTTATACAGTTCCTCATGCGGTGGTGACCCCCAACCATAAAATTATTTTCGTTGCTACTTCTGGTTGGGGGTCACCACCACATGAGAAACTGTATAAAAGGGTCACGGCATTAGGGAGGTTGAGAACCACTGAGCTAGAGGCTGCCATTGGCCTGAGATCCGGAGAATCTCACGAAGTTCTAGGTAAGATCATTCTCATCCTCTTGGTGTATGAATGGCTTCCGGAAATACTCATGTTCAAAACTGCCCCATGTACCCTGTGCCGTGGCCCAAAGTGGAAGTGCCCGCAGAAACCGGTCTGGCTCAGTGCATAGAGCATTGGCCTGCGGACTGAAGGGTCCCAGGCTGGATTCTGGTCAAGGGAATGTATCTTGGTTGCGGGCACATTCCTAGTAAGGGGCATACAGGAGGTGGCTGATTGATGTCTCTTTCTCATTGATGTTTTAACTCTGTATCCCTCTCCCTTCCTCTCTGTAAAAAAATCAATAAAATATATTTTTAAAAATTTTCTCCTAAAATGGAAGTGCCCTATGATAGAAGGAACTGGGTAATGGATGAGCCAGAAGCTCCTCAGTGGAAAATTCCACATTTTTTAGCTCATATGTGAAATAAAATTGATAAGAGGTTTTCTCCTAAGGATTTATATAATTTCACTATGATTTTGAACCTAAAAGAAAATTTTCTAAATGACCAGTGATATACAAACATTACCAACAAATTTCAATGAACCATGCTAGAAGAGAAACAGAATTATTATTTTTTTATTCTCTCTAAAGAAAAGGATAGCACTTTTTCTATGAAGAGATGCTGGGAAAAAATGCAGCCAAAATGTAAAGGGAAGGAGTATTATGGAAATATGACAGACCATTCAGGAATACAAATGTATCCTATTTTTCTCTAAATTGTGTGGCGTTGGTGACTTCAAAATGTCTCATTCTTTGTGATTTCTTTCTGTGCAAAATAAAAAGTAACGTTAATTATTAACTTGGCAGTATTTGGGCAATATTTTTTTTTCTCAAGGAGAGTACCACCAAAGGCATAGCTTTAGAGCTCATAAAACCTGGATCTGCTCCTAAGTGGCACTTAACACATAGTAAGTGCTATACTAAAGGAGGAAGAAAACATGCTTATTCTGGAAATGACCGGTTTGGCTCAGTGGATAGAGCGTCGGCTTGCGGACTGAAAGGTCCCAGGTTCGATTCCAGCTGGGGCCATGAACCTTGCTTGCGGGCACATCTCCACTGTGGGGCATGCAGGAGGCGGCTGATCGATGTCTCTCTGTCATCGATGTTTCTGACTTTCTGTCTCTCTCCCTTCCTCTCTGTAAAAAATCAATAAAATAAATAAATAAATAAAAAGATTTCAGCTTTAAATCTCACTGCCCTTTCCTGGGAGAATGAGGTCTATCAGGAATGGTGAATGTCAACATGTACACGTGGAAGGCGTCATCAGGTCATAGAGGCTAAATGCCCAGGTAGTGCATTGACCTCTTTAAACCTGACTTTAAAAAATAGTAGCACAAACTAAGCAAACCAGAATAGTCGTGTTCTCTGAAGAGTTGAAGACCTGACCTCTCTTGTCACCTTTGCCCCAAACTGACGGGAGAAGAAACTCACTTAGGTTATCCTTATTTTTACTTTGCATACTCCCTGGATATTTCATCCAGAATTTTGAATTCGCCAAAACTGGTTTGGCTCAGTGAATAGAGCGTTGGCCTGTGAACCGAAAGGTCCCAGGTTCAATTCCGGTCAAGGACATGTATCCTGGTTGCAGGCACATCCCCAGTAGGGGGCGTGCAGAAGGCGGCTGATCGATGCCTCTCTCTCTCATCGATGTTTCTAACTCTATCGCTTTCCCTTCCTCTCTGTAAAAAACCAATAAAATATATTTTTAATTAAAAAAAAAAGAATTTTGGATTTGAAACCTCTTCCCTAAAGTCTCCATTGGGTGCCTAAAATGATCTTGTCATGAGACATATTTTTAGAACCATGCAAAACAACCTTTCCAGCACACCCGTGTCTCTATTACAGTTGTCAAAAGCTTTGAAGCTGTCAAGTAGTTAATAACCCGAATTAAGAAAGTACAGATGGAGGTAGGAGGCAAACGCTCCCCGGGCCTACCTTGGGTGTGGGCGCCAGCGATCTCTGAGAAAAGGGAAGGGAACCAGAAACTGGTTCCATATGAACATTTCCATATTATCCCAGATGGCTCCCCAAAAAGAGTTTGGTTGGGGAAGTTCTATTTACAGTTGAGAGACTTTTTAAAGGGATGTCTCTAAAGGTAGGAAAAAAAAAAAGAAACGTTTTTTTTTTTTTTTTTATATGGCTCCTTGCTTTGGACCTTCCTGTGAGTGAGAAATCCTTTGGCAGAGACGGCGAACTCCACGTTGATGACAATGGGCGAGACGCAGGGCTGAATGTGGAGAGCACAAAGGCACGAGGCTTTCAAAGGGGACAGGCAAGGGGTGTTTCATCCGGGAGCTGAGCACCGAGTGACAGATCTTCCCAGGCCCGGGCCTCCTCTCAGCTCAAGCTGCGAAGCTACAAAGCTCCAGAAGAATCCTCTGAACCTGTGTCCCGCGCATTGAAGCTTCACTTCAAAGCTCCCCCCTTCCTCGCTGAAAAAGGTGGGGTGCAGTGGAAGAGCGGGGACGGAGCCAAATGGTATAATGAGATTCCTGAAGAGAAGATTCCGCTTTTTCCTGCCTGCTGGCATCTGGAGGAGAGACATCCCACGGGAAAAAAATGTCAGAAGTTTCGAAGTATCGACGCCCAAGTGACAGGCTGGCTTAGGGTCCAACCTCTGTCTCTCAGGACCCGCTTCTGTGCTCGTGACTTTGGGATGAGAACCTGTCCTGCCTCTTCTGGGTGCAGCCTATTCAGCTGCAGCTGAGAAGAAATGGAGGGGAATTCTAGGTCCAAAATGTGCACAAGGAAATGGCCGTGACTTCTAGAGGGAAGAGGGCACACCTCTACTGATATGCCAGCGACAGAGAGAAGGACACGTGGAAAGAGGAGTTTCAACACTTGCATTTCAAGTCCTACCCACTGTACCTCCTTGGCACGTTAATAGAACACAGCTTTTGGCACGTGAATGTCACTCGGCAGTTATTTTTAATTATTTTTGTTAAATGCATCGGGTTGGCATTGGTTGACACCATTACATAGGTTTCATGTGTACCTATACATGTGTGATGCATCATCTGTGTGTCTATTGCCTTGTGTGCCCACCACCCAAAGTCCGGTGTTCTTTTGCTCCCACATATTGGACTGCCTTTACGCTCTCCTACCCTCTCACCCCATTTGGTAGCCACCCTACTGTGCTCTGTGTCTGCGAGTTTCTGGTTCTTTGTGTTGTTCGTTCATTTGCTGCTTTCAGTTTTAGAGCCCACATGTCAGGGGAACCATATGGTTCTTGTTGGCTTTTTCTGAATGACCTGTGTTGCTTAGGGTGATATTATCGAGATCCACCCATGTTGTCGCCAATGACAGTATTTCATCTTTCCTTCCGGCTGAGTAGTATTCCATAGTATGTCTGTGACACATCTTTATCACATCCTCTAAGGAAGGACAATTTGGTTGTCTTGGCCACTGTGAGCAATGCTTCAATGAACACAGGGGTGCGTATGTCTTTGTGAATAAATGTTTTTGAGTTTTTCAGGCAGATACCCAGAGGAGGGTCATGTGATAACTCTATTCTTAATTATTTTTTATACTTTATTTTTTACAGAGAGGAAAGGAGAGGGATAGTGAGTTAGAAACATCGATGAGAGAGAAACATCGATCAGCTGCCTCCTGCACACCTTCTACTGGGGATGTGCCCGCAACCAAGGTACGTGCCCTTGACCAGAATGGAACCTGGGACCCTTCAGTCTGCAGGCCGACCCTCTATCCACTGAGCCAAACTGGTTTTGGCTGTTCTTAATTTTTTGAGGAACCTCTGTACCGTTTTCTATAGTATCTGTCCCAGTGTTCTTTCCCCACCAGCATTGAAGGAGGGTTCCTTTTTCTCCACAACCTCTCCTACACTTGTTATTTCTTATCTGCCTGACAATAGCCATTATTCAGCACTTACTAATCTAAAGATTTGCAGGAAAGTCTGAGCATTTAAGATGTAGACAGGAAAATTCTCTGATAGTTTTGATTCTGGAAAACAGCCTTAAAAAGTCAGGAAGGTTTTCTTGCTTTCGCGTTGCGTGCAAAACAGACACACTGTTATTTTTTTTTAATATATTTTATTGATTTTTTACAGAGAGGAAGGGAGAGAGATAGTCAGAAACATCGATGAGAGAGAGACATCAATCAGCTGCCTCCTGCACGCCCCCCACTGGGGATGTGCCCAAAACCAAGATACACGCCCCCGACCGGAATCGAACCCAGGACCTTTCAGTCTGCAGGCCGACGCTCTATCCACGGAGCCAAACCGGTTTCGGCAGTTAAAGAATGCCATGTCCTTCGTTTTTGTTGCATTGGGTACAGTGACGGCGTTTCATTTCAGAAAGACAGAGGTACAGGTGAAAAAAGCAGGTTTGGTGATGCCCTTTGAATGACGTGACCTCATTTCTCGATGACGGTGGGACTGGGCTGTGGTTCAGCTTCCTACTATTTTTACATCTGTGTGTCCCATCATTTGAAACACGTGTTTCACACAAGTCAGGCCACGACGTCTGGAGTGATCAGCCTGGAATTCTCATTTCTGGAATTCTCCTGGCTGTGGACACTCAGCTTCTCTTTATATTCCCCAGACGCCGCCCACGTCCCAGTTAGAAGCTCTGCATCCCTCGTGTTTATTTTAGACGGTTTGCCTGAAAGCTGACACCGGCCAGCGACAAGAATCGCATTCTGAGCCTCAATGCTGAGCATGGAACGGGGATTTTAAACTAAGAAACCCACTGATGTCAAATAGTAAGCCGACCTGTCACTTCTAGACGGTTCTCTGTGTTTGATTAAAGGTCAGAAAGGCCAAAACTGTGTTCTCAAAGAAATCTGCCCACAATGCCATTCTTAGAGACGCTGGATGAAATAGAACATGTGGGAGAAAAAATGATGACAGTAGAAAAATAAAAGTACTGCTCAATCAATAGACCTTATTTTTTTATCATATTGCTATCCTTTCCTCATGCTGGGTGGACAGTGGTTATGGAATTACAGTGGTACCTCGAGATATGAGTGCCCTAACATATGAGATTTTTGAGATACGAGCCGTCGAGCGAGTGATTTTTGCTTTGAAATACGAGCAACATTTGAGATAGGAGTCATCGCTCGGATCGGCCGGCTGCACACGACCCACCAGTTTACCGCGACTCGAGCATCTCATAGTTTCCTACACCTCAAGGTTACGGAACGAATTAAATTCGTATCTCGAGGTACCACTGTATTATGTGATAGTTTCTAAACAGGCATGAAAGGGAGCATTTTATGATATAAAAAATATGAATACCAAAAATGCAAGTTAAGAAAGTTAAGAATTTGCTGAAACCGTTTTGGGCTCAGTGAATAGAGCGTCGGCCTGTGGACTGAAAGGTCCCAGGTTCGATTCTGGTCAAGGGCATGTACCTTGGTTGCGGTCACATCCCAGTAGGGGGCGTGCAGGAGGCAGCTGATCGATGTCTCTCTTTGATGTTTCTAACTCTATCCTTCTCCCTTCCTCTGTAAAAAATCAATGAAATATATATTTTTAAAAAGTTAAGACTTTTATTGTTTTAAATAAAATGAAGGTTTTTGTGTGTTTTTTTATTCCAAGAGTGAATGATTTAAATCTGCAAACAAGGTTTAAATGTAAGATGCAATGTGAACAATACAAAGAGTACAGTTCATTCTGGTACATAGAAAACAAATGTGTAATGTTTGCTCACCATCTCATTGTATGTATGTCTGTATGTATGAATGTATGTATTTTTGCCTAATGATACCAAACCCGTCTAGACAACTCAGTTCCTGGGTCAGAACTGGGCTGGTGGAGTCTAAGAATCTTTTCTTAGCTTTCTCACTAAAATCGGAGGAAGGTCATCATCTCCTCAGACATACTTTGCTTGTGTGTCCTGTATCCCAAGTACATGTTCCTTGTAACCTCATACCACGAACCGAGCCTCCTAATGGTCTTCCAGCCCACGTCAATTCACATGGACACAAACTCGACACCCCACCACCACCAGTTTTCCCTGCAATGAGTAGCATATTCTGCTCAGCGCGGGGGAAAGCCAGCAGCAGCCTGTTGTAGTGTTAACAGTTATCTCTGAGTGACTAGAAGGGATTGCTTCCAAATGTAAGACAGAATGACTCCAGACTATCGCAGCCTTTGACCCTGAGTGCGCAGGCCCAATTGTTTCCTCCATTGCGTGACCACGATCTTGCAAGTTTTGATTTTATCCGGATAATGGAGATGCCTGACAGCATACTGAGTCAGGCAAATCACAAAGCCTGCTCTCCGGCAGTCCCCGGAAGGCCACTGCTAATGTCATAGCTGAGGACGGCATTAACCGCATCTCAAACGAGTGAGATCCAGCACTCGCTCCTGTAATCTGGTTACAGTGGGAAGAGGGACTTGGTTCTGAAATCCAATAATGCAGCGACAACAAATGCTCTTGTCCCACGTTGTAACTGAAAGCCCGGGTACTGTTCATGGCGGTCTGTAGTCTTTTATAGCCAGAGACAGCAGGCCCAGCTCACCAACACTGGGTTCGGTAAGAGAAATAAAACATTGTCAGCTTAGGAACATACGTGTGTGCATCTGAGGATGGAAGAGCTGAGGGCAGCAATGTCGTAGCATCTGTCACAGTGGCGAACATGTGACTTCTTAAAACGTTTTACTGACAGTGTGAGAAGGGATTGTGATCTGTGTGGTGCATGAGGAGCCTATAGCTTCAGCTTTTAGGTGAATGACCCATTTTGCCTTTATGTGTAACCATTAAAGGTAGGTGGCACCTTGCTTGAAGTGTAGATAAATATGAGATCAGATCCAGCACCCTCAAAAGTTGAACAGCGCCAGGACCGGTTTGGCTCAGTGGATAGAGCATCGGCCTGC
>PVJN01005422.1:0-20645 GCA_004026805.1 Lasiurus borealis | reverse complement strand
CTGTACGTTAGACTTGACGGGTAATAACCAGATCGTTCTACCCTCATGAGCTGGTAGTGAAAATAACAGTCAGCAGATGGTAGAAGATTTGAAATATTGCTAAGAAACAACCTTCAGAAGCAATAGCAAAAAAAAAAAAAAAAAAAAAAAAAAAAAAAAAAAAATAAAAATTAAAAAAAAAAAAAAAAAAAAAAAAAAAAAAAAAGCATGCAATTCCTTAAATTTTCAAAAAAAAAAAAAATCCAGCAAAACAAGTAGAGAGATTATTAAAGAATATGATTTTATTATCAACCCCATCCCAGTTGGGATCTAACGCCACACTAAAAAGTTTCATAGTAAGGAGGCTCAGGCATTGAACCAAATTAACCTGCCATAGTACGTGAGAGAAATCAGAGAAATTTTTATTTGTATTGTTTTGAAGTCTCAAGCAACTTTTATTTTTAAAAAAATCGTTATTGTTGAAAATATTACACATGTCTCCCTTTTTCTGCCATTCACCCTTCTAGCCTGCCCCTTCCCAAACTGTCACCACACTATTGTCTGTGTCCATGGGTTGTGCATAGATGCATACAAGGTCTTTGGTTAATGTCTTCCCACCCACTCCACCCCTTTCCCACCCACAGAGATTCCGGCGTCTGCGTCTATGTCTCTGGATCTATTTTTTTTTTACATCAGTTTATTTTGTCCATTAGATTCCGCATAGAGAACAGAGGAATTTTTTAAATGTGATAACCTCAATATACAAAATGTGATCGCCTATGCTGTGTTATTGTGCACAGAGTGCGTTCAATACATATTTGTTTAATGGCTAATGTAATTTTAGTTATACAATTCTATAAATGTTTTATGACTCGGGCATGGTATTTTTATATTTAACTCAATTTATATGGCTGCCATATTAATGATAGAAAGAATGAAGTTCTGAAGCGCAGTGGCTTTAATGCCAAGAGTTTTTCATACACACGTACTCACACACCTGTATAAAACCGTCTACATAAAAAAAACTATATAAAATATTAAGTAATGCAGTACCTTTTCTTTTTAACTAGCATTTCGTACTCCTAAAATAGGGTAAGTAATGCAAAAAAAAAATTTACAGTAAAACAAAATTTAAATTGAAGAAATGACACAATAATTGGTTTTTGAAAGTTTCTATAAATTAACGTATTGCATAAGGGATGGGAATAGAACAAGTAATGCCTACTGTTGATTTAAAAACAGTTTATTACAAGTGAGTATGATATAGATTAAGTGTGTCCATTCCACATGTGTAAGAGTCAGAGGACACTCTCAGTGAATAGCTATTAGGTCTGTATCCAAGAGTCCCTTGCTCACCATCTCATTGTATGTATGTATGTATGTATGTATGTATGTATGTATTTTTGCGTAATGATACCAAACCCATCTAGGCAGCTCAGTTCCTGGGTCAGAATTAGGAACTAAAAGGAAATTATATACTAGTTAACTTTTCCAAAAATATCCCTCTCTTCTTTTTTCTTCTATCAATTTCTCTTTTCCTCTCTCTCTGTTTTTTTCTTCTATCAATTTCTCTTTTTCTTCACTAAGTACGTAATCATAAACAATCCTTTTCTGAATTGCTAGAAACATTTTTTGTTGTTCTTTTTCTTCCTGTTTCTGACAGGAGAAACTGTCTTTTTTCCCCTCAGACTCACCAGAGACCAGCACACAATAGGATGACTGTATCTGAGTTCTTTGAGCTTTCCTGTGTTTTTAAAGAAATATGTCAGTCTCTGAAAATATCCCCGAAACATCTCTCCAACCAAAAGTGGCAAGAAACCAGCCTGATGATAGGTTCATGGTAAATGGGTCAGAAACATATGTCTTATATTCCCCTTGCAACACACAAAGAGTTTAAAATAGAGCAAAGTATTACTGAACAAAATATTTTTGCCATCCCCGATATTTGAAAAACAGCTCAAAATGCTTGTTGAACCTGAAATGGGTCTGAGTTACTCATTTATATTTAATCCAGGCCAAAAGAATTCTTAAGCCAGCTGACTGATCTCGCCAGGAAGTTTAACAAGAAGAAAAAAAATCAGTAACTATATTGAAAAAAATGTAATTTCAAAATGTTGTCCAACTTTGAGATATAATTGACATAAAACGTGGTGTCGGTTTAAAGCAATGGTTCTCAACCTTTTTTAATGCTGTGACCTTTTAATGCAGTTCCTCATGTTGTGGCAATCCCCAATCATAAAATTATTTTCGTTGCTACTTCATCACTGTAATTTTGCTGCTGTTATGAATCATCATGTAAATATCTGTGTTTTCTGATGGTCGTAGGCTCCACAGCAGCGGTTCTCAACTTGTAGGTCGAGACCCACAGGTTGAAAACTGCTAGCAAGGTCGCCTAAGACCATCGCAAAACAGATATTTACATGATGATTCATTAACAGTAGCAAAATTACAGTTATGAAGTAGCAACGAAAATAATTTTATGATTGGGGGTCACCACAGCATGAGGAACTGCATTAAAAGGTCACAGCATTAAAAAAGGTTGAGAACCACTGGTTTAAAGGGTGCCATGTGCTGATTTGATGCACTTACGTATTCTAAGCCGATCAGCACCATGGTGTTTGGTAACATGTGTCAGGTAACCAGACAGCCAATGGGTCAGGTCTTCCTGTCACTGCTTGAGCCAGTGAAGCAGAGACGTTTATTCCAATAAACTTCGGGAGAGCAGCAGATCATCCACAAAAACCTGGTCCCCGGGAACCGGCTGTTTATACAGGGTAGGACAAGGATTACAGGGAGAAGGAGGGATTATGGGCTTGGGAAGTAGGTTATGCGGGCTGGGGTGGGGCTCCGTTGTCTAGGCAACAAGGTTGTTCATCTTTCCCTGATGAAAGGAAGATCTTGAATGAGAATGAACTGCGTGCCTAGGTTGACTTTCAGGTGATACTTCTTCCAGCCAAGTTAGAATGTCCTGTAACCGGAACAAGGCAATCATGGTTAACAGAGCATGATTCATATTTCCCATAACCATAGCTGGTCCCCAGTATTCTCTTTTTGCCCCCCTAACAATGTCATATCATCGATATTTTATGTTTTTTTTTAATATATTCTATTGGAACATTATAAACTGATGAAAAAAAGGATAGACACAGAAGCAGTAAAGCATCAAACAAACTGTCAAATTACAGCAGGAAGGTGAGGGAGAGGTGGGGTAGATAAGAGATCAATCAAAGGACTTGTGTGCATGCAGATAAGCACAACCAATGGACATAGACACTGGAGGGTTGGGGTGTGCCTGGGAGGAGGGGAGGAGGGGAGGGCAATGGGGAGATATGTATACATGTAACACAATTTAAAAAATAAAATAAAAAAATATGCATTTTATTGATATTTTTACAGAGAGGAAGGGCCAGGGATAGAGAGTCAGAAACATCGATGAGAAAGCGACATCGATCATCTGCCTCCTGCATGCCTCCTACTGGGGATGTGCCCACGACCAAGTACATGCCCTTGACCGGAATCAAACCTGGGACCCTTCAGTCTGCAGGCTGACGCTCTATCCACTGAGCCAAACCGGTTTTGGCTGTGGGTTTTTTCTTGTTTTTTTTTTTTTTTTGTGTGTGTGTGTGAGAACACTTAAGATCTCCTCTTTTAAAAATATAATTATGCAAATTCAATCACCTTTGCAAAAGTCTTTCTGAAAAATGCAATGGCTTCATTCTGGACTTTCCCAGGCCATGCAGCTCACTCCCCATGTTATGTTTTGCTAAGCTCTGCCGAAACCCTCCCACCTGCAGCCTGAGGAAACACATTCCCCTCCTCCTCTGCTTGCCATTTCCGCTGGGAATGCGGCCAGAAGTCGCTGCGGGGAATGGTGGGAATGAGCATGTCAAAATCTTGTTCTTAAAAGAAAAATCTCTTCCCGGAGTAACTTTAGCCGTGAGTGAGTGTAAGGGTTTCTGTGTAGATACTTCAGCACCTGGCCTTGCCGGTATGATAAGGGATTCACCCTGTTTTAAAGGATGGGTCCGAGACTAGGTAGCCATTATTAATAAGTGTGTTTGCTGAAAAGTTAAAGCTGAGAGTCAAGAGTTGGTGTGTACTGTGTATCAACATACTTTTCTCCCCCAAATGCCTTTTCTGGATGGATAAGTCTGATAAAAGCAAGTGGAAGGAGAGAATAAAAATGATAAATTGTTAGGGTCAAAGGAGAGAGGAGACTCATAAGCAAAGATATGGTTTAGTTTGAGCGTATATATTCTGATGGGGAAAATAGAATTTCAAAAGATGAAGGGTTTTTAGAAGTTATCAAGGCCAGAGAAACATCCTCATTTTTTCAATTTTCAGATAGTTCACTCAGTAGCTTTATTTTAGAAAATTATGCAATAATAAGGAGTATATATTAATTTTCTTAGTGCTGCCATACCCATGTACCACAAAGTTCAAGGCTTCAGACAATACTAATGTATTATCTTAGCAGGTAAGAAGTCAAACAACCTTCACTTTCACGTTATATAATTGTTTAAATCACCCAGAGCTAGCAGTACATTCAACACCTTTGCTCCATGGTCGGCAAACTGCGGCTCAAGAGCCACATGCGGCTCTTTGGCCCCTTGAGTGTGGCTCTTCCACAAAATACCATGGCCTGGGCGAGTCTGTTTTGAAGAAGTGGCATTAGAAGAAGTTTAAGTTTAAAAAATGTGGCTCTCAAAAGTAATTTCCATCATTGTCCTGTTGATATTTGGCTCTGCTGACTGATGAGTTTGCTGATCACTGCCTTCGCGGGATCTAGCCTTTTCTCTCACTTTTTCCTTGACCCAGGGTTGTCCTGGTGCTAAGACACATGCTTCAGTTCCTGGTCTTCAGTTCGGGTCATTGGAGTTTCTCCATGCCTGATGGAGTTCATTCTCAAATGTAGTGGTCTTGTTGCCTTCGATGAAGCAGATCTTGAACAGCTTCTGTCCTTTTGTACTTATTCTTTGGGATTGTAGCTATGGGGGAAGGGCGTGTGCCTGACTGGTGAGCCATAGCCACTGCTGATGATCCTCTTTCACAGTCTCCATTGCCTTTAATTTCATTTCCCGGTTACTCACTCCAATGGGTCTCTTACTGGCAACATCAGCAGTGGATTCAGGATCCTTAGGGATCAAGTTAAATAAAACAAAATGAGATTAAATAAAGCGCCGGAGAGAAGTCTGCAATCAGAGATGCAGTCGCCATGAGCCTGTTGCTGGATAGCAGGGCAGACTGTTTTACATCACTCTTTAGAAGTAGGAAGAAGATGCTCTACAATGATAGTAGAGCTGAAATTGGTTGGGCTTACTGGATAGAGCGTCGGCTTGCAGACTGAAAGGTCCCAGGTTCGATTCCAGCCAGGGGCATGGATCCTGGTTTCGGGCACATCCCCAGTGGGGGGCGTGCAGGAAGCGGCTGATCGTTCTCTCTCTTTCATCGATGTTTCTAACTCTCTATCCCTCTCCCTTCCTCTCTGTAAAAAATCAATAAAATATATATCTTAAAATGATAGTAGAAAGTATAACGCCATATCTATGCAAACCAGCCATTTAGTATTATCCAGTAGTATGTACTGCATGTAATCGCATGTGTTATACTTTCATGTGACTGGCAGCACAGTAGGTCTGTGTACACCAGCATCACCACGAACATGTGAGTAACATGTTGTACTACGATGTTATGATGATTACAGCGTCCTTAGGGGATAGAAATGTTCATCTCCATTACGATCTTATGAGACCACTGTTGTATGTGCGGTCTGCCATGGACTGAAATATTGTTATATGTCACGTGGCTGTATGAGGCTAGCTTATGAGGAACTGAATTTCATCTGTAATGTTATATGTCTTTGCCATCTAACATAACATGTTTACAGCCTCCAAAGATTAAGACACGGACATCTATGGGAGTTATTTTGGCTTCCACACACTATAATTTCACTTCTAAACGGAACTCTGTAGGACGGAGGAACTAATGTGTTCCTGGCAAACTCTTCCCCCCCAGGTACGTGTGGGAGTAGAGGGACACAATATTCATGTAGCACCTCTTGTAATTCTGCTCAACAATATCCAAAGCTAGAAATGTGTCTCATCGCCTGCTTAGAATCCAAACCCAATTTACCTTAGGCCGGCTCAGGCTAGAGGAGAAACTAAAAGCAGCAATTCATTTGAAGTTACTGAGTGGCTACTGGGTGTTTACACTCCCTTTAAATCCGCCCTTCACAGAGTCAACCTTGATGAGGGACCTAAGACTCTTCACAAGGCATTCTATAGACCCTTCCAGAATTCTTTTCCCCCATCAACTCAGCTTGAATGGGTCGGTGCTATTTTCTCTCCTTGCTTGACACTTTTTTTTTAAATATATATATTTTAAATATATTTTATTGATATTTTACAGAGAGGAAAGGAGAGGGATAGAGAGTTAGAAACATCCATGAGAGAGAGACATCAATCAGCCGCCTCCTGCACGCCCCTAATGGGGATGTGCCCGCAACCAAGATACATGTCCTTGACCAGCATCGAACCTGGGACCTTTCAGTCCACAGGCCGACGCTCTATCCACTGAGCCAAACCGGTTCTGTTGCTTGACACTTTTTACACTCAGGCGAAATCAAATGGCTACTTTGAGTTCCCTAAATGAGCACAGCTTCCTAATGTTCTTTTCCTCCTTGAACTGGCTTAATCCCGATAAAAGATTCCAAGTCTCAGGATAAGTGTCACCTCTAACTGGAAGCTTTCCCTAAACTCCTAGGCCCCCACCTCCCACCTGCAATGAGTTCTCTCCTCTATGTTCCCCCAGACTTACTGGTACACACTGAGTGGCCAGATGATGATGACCTCTGAACGCATACTAGTCTGGCCACTCAGTGTGTTTGTGTCTCAAATGGGTACCCAGAGCATTCTAGACTTTGCCTGGAGATCAACCACCTCTTTGCCCTGAGCTTTCTATCAGCCGGTGCCAAGGGGAAAACTGATCAGGGGCACGATGTATAGTATCTGTGATTTCAAATCAATGAGGTCCTCAAGAGAGGTGCACTGAGTGGCCCGATGATGATGCGTTCAGAGGTCATAGTCATCTGGCCACTCAGTGTATGTTCATCATCACAAACCTGAGCATCTTTTGTGTGTGTTTTTTTTAAGTATATTTTATTTTTTTACAGAGAGGAAGGGAGAAACATCGATGAGAGACATCCATTAGCTGCCTCCTGCACGCTCCCTACTGGGGATGTGCCCGCAACCAAGGTACATGCCCTTGACCGGAATCGAACCTGGGACCTTTCAGTCTGCAGGCCGATGTTCTATCCACTGAGCCAAACCGGTTTCGGCAGAACCTGAGCATTTCTGACGAAGAATACATACCTGGAAGTAGCTGGAGTCTCTTTATTTTAGTGTTTTGGACTTTTAGGCCAGGTGTAAATGTTATCAAGTTGAATGACTAGATAAAAAAAGACTAGGACATAGGCATTGCTTTTCTTTTTTATCTTTTTTTAATTTAGTTTTATTTTTTGCTACACCATGCCATCTCTAATGCTAATCCTATCTACTTCAAAACTCCCATAAGTGCTGCAATTTGGGTAGAATAGAAATCACTAGTTTGAAAGGTTACATTTTCATAGTTTGATATAATATACAATAAGCATAATTTTAAATAAAAAAATTGATTGATCTGGTAACGTGCTCATATTCTGTCTGCTATTTTCACAGTTCTGGATCCAAAAATCATTATAATAAAGTTTCTACTTAGCATTTATTAAAACTATGAAAGAAACGGTACCATTCATGAACGTATTAATGCAACGGAGCCCAGTGCTGCTCCCAAAGACTATTTTCTTACACAGAGACGTTGTATAGTCAGGCAATCATCTCGTTAAACATTCCCTATAAAATTTTAAAAATCACGGCCTGGGAGCCTACCAGTATGGCAGTCACACCTCGATAATTAAGCTTATTTCAATCCTTTCTCTGTGATACTTTTGCTTTAATCAAGGGTCTATGATTGAACTGTTAATGTGAGTGTTGAAATTAAAAATATGAAAGTCTCAGCTCAGGAGTGAATTCGAACAGCAGTTACAGAAAACCCTGGGAAATATTTTTCTTTGCGGTTTACCAGTATGTGGGTTTAATTCCATCATCCCCCCTTTTATTTTATTTTTTTTTCCCCCGCACCATTATTTGCCTTACTTAAAGGAAACTGAAGTGTTTCCTGATGTCTTTTAGGATATCCTTTATCTACTGTATTTGGGGTTTCCTTTATGTAAACAGCAAAGCACAATTATCTTACGAAGCTGGCAGAAGCAACTACAGTGAGCTTGGAGATGTTTTTTGTCTTTTCTACATCCCTAAATAGAAGTGTAGCTTTGACTTCTGTGAGGACTAACAGATCAGAAAGTAATTTCATCTCGCCAAATGGATCAACCCGTTGTGTATCTCCAAGAGTTTCAGGAATGGAGAAGAATTGTAAATTCAAAAGCTCCATGCATGTTAATCACAAGTTAGTCAAATTCTGACTTCCACATGCACTAATTTAGTATAAAAAACTATAGTTTTAAAGAAAGTTCACATTGCTGAAAACCGGTTTGGCTCAGTGGATAGAGCAATCAGCCTGTGGACTAAAAGGTCCCAGGTTTGATTTTGGTCAAAGGCATGTATTTTGGTTTCGGGCACATCCCCAGTAGGGAACCTGCAGAAGGCGGCTGATCAATGTCTCTCTCTCATCGATGTTTCTAACTCTCTCCTCTCTGTAAAAAAATCAATAAAATATATTTTTTAAAAAAGAATAAATCTGAGTCTTCAGTGGAAGCAATGGATAAAACAATAGCCAGGAATTGCCTATCCATAAAATTCTTGTTACTGGACCCACAATTTTTAAACCACTATGAATAGGATCTTCTATTACTAGAAATGAAAAGTATTTCTTACAGAAATACATGGCTTTAATGCCTCTCAGCATTCTCCCACCTTCCAGCAATACCGCTGTTTTCTGAATTTCTGAAACATTCCTTCCTGCGATGGTGACTCCCCATACCACCCCCAGCCCTCCACCCTACACACTTGATCTGGTTGACTCCTCCTCAGTCTTCAAATCCACATTAAAATGTGTCTTTCTCCAAAAGGTTTTCTTTGATGTCTAGCCAAAAGCATCTCCTTCTGGTATATGTATATAAGAGTAGATAAGAGTTATATACATATAGTTTCTAATGACTGATTGTTTTGTGGCACATTTTATATTGGGAATACATATTCTTATGTGAGTATTTAATGTGTTTTTCAAGAGGCCATGAGATCTGTTAAGGTAGAAACTGTGTTGCTCACTATTGACTGCTCAGTTTTTAGCAAACATCATAGCACGGAATGAGCATTCAATTACTTCAAGGAAGGAAGAAAGGATTTTTAAAAAGGAAGGAATGAAGGAAAAAAAGAAGGAAGGAAGATAGGAACTAAAAGTTTATGAGAACTAAAATTTTATTTATTTTTTATGTTATTTTTATTATTTATTTATTTATTATTTTATTTTATTTTTTTAATTTGAGAATTAAAATTTTAAATTTGAGGTTAAACTTGGGCTGTCCTTTGGCTTTGCAGTTTTCTATTTCATATGTAAACAACAAAAACCACGCCCACAGTGAGTGATCCATGTTTTCTAAAGCCAATATTAGAGCATCATAGTGCCCTCGTTGCAAAAAGTGTTAAGAGAAACAGTTATTATTTTTTCATTATCTTACTTTTCTTTTAGCTCATTTAATTTTGTCTTTAAAAAATTCAAGGTGAATTTCTGTGTTCTGCTGCAGATAGGTGTTTGGTTATCAGTGCAGCGTTTTTAAAGAGCCAGAGATAGGAAGAGTGACATTGGATTTCATGGCTTGCTAGGGATTTAATAGACCCCAGAAGTTCATGCATAGTCTGTGAGGGACCGTAAAATCATTTGAAATGATATATTTTTATGAACATGTATTTTTCTGTGGAAAAAGTCAAGAGGGGAAAAAATGAAGTCAAGAACTTTAATGTGATTTTCAATAGGGTTTTGTCTTTAAAATAGGCTAAAAATCACCAGGTCAAGTCAATAAATAGAGTGATGATATTAGATCAAAGTTATTCCTTCTAAAAGGAGATTAACTTATTAGTGTTTACTATATGTATGTTTTGGAGAGGTGTACTTGCAGGCTGAATAAATAAATCCATGCCATAATCAGCTGTGTTTTATGTAGTTTCTACAAATCAAATTATTTAATTTGCTAAGCTACCTCTGCAGTAAACTAAGATAATAACAGTCTATATAAGACAAACACCATGCTAAACTTCTTATATTATTTAACTTTTAAAGAAAATCTATAAAACTAGTATTATTACCTACCTTTTCAAGATGAAGAAACTCAGTCTCTATGAGTTCCAATAACATGGTCACTGTCCCAGCTGAAAAAGTAAAGCAAAACACACTATCAGCCATCAAGAAAACCAAGATGTGCAAATGAGAAGATTATAATCATTTCAAAGTAACGGGTAAATATATAGTAAATATTAATGAGATAAGCATTTTAGGATGTAAAGAAGATTCTTTAGGATTTTGTCCGGACCATGATCACTGGTCAAAGGCTGAATAGAAGAGAAAGAGAAGATTTTAACCTTATATTTAAAAAAAAAATACACACACACACACACATATTATTGATTTTTTACAGAGAAGAAGGAAGAGGGATAAAGAGTTTGAAACATCCATCAGCTGCCTCCTGCACTCCCTACTGGGTATGTGCCCACAACCAAAGCACATGCCCTTGACCGGAATCAAACCTGGGACCCTTTAGTCTACAGGCCAATGCTCTATCCACTGAGCCAAACTGGTTAGGACAGATTTTAATCACCTTAAGCCCGAGTCCCATGAGTAGGATTGGGAGTGAAGGGTATAAGTTCAAGGTGCTGGGGAGTCCGAGCTACGGAATGGATCTCTGTTGGGAGCAACGAGGGATAAAATGAGGAAGCCTGTCTCAGTACAGCTCCAGGGACTTGTGTGCTAAACTGCAATGCTTGACCTTTCCTCTTAGTAATGAGAGCCATTTGAAGAGTTTGGAACGGGAAGGTGACATCATGCAGATTCAGATTAATTGCTACCTGTGCCCTGATTGGACTGGGAATAGACAAGACCAGGACAAGGCGGTCCAGCCAGGAAGACATGGAGAACTAAGGGGAAAAAATAGTCCTATGGGTAGAGGTGGGACTGTCAGAGAGGAAGGGTTGATACGGGCATTCCTGTGGAGTTACTGATTGTGTCCCCTGTCACCGGGTCTCTTTAAAGACAAGTTGTTCCCTTAAAAAGGGGAAAGCCACCAAAGAGGCACACATCTGCTCCCAAGGAAGTGTTAGTTCCATATATCTCATCTCCATCCATTTCATTTCTACTTTTCCTTTTTTATGTGTGGATTGACTTAATATCCTTTTCCCCCATTTTTTGGGAACCCCTTTCACGTCCCCCATGGTTCAGGGTTCCCCTTCAGGGTTCGGGTTCTGGAGGAGGCCGCACACAAATGAAAAGAGACTAGAAAAGTATTAATTTGGGCATATAGGGAGCCAGGCAGGAGCCTTCCTCTAGTGCAGTGGTTCTCAACCTTTCTAAGGCTGCAACCCTTTAATACAGTTCCTCATGTGGTGGTGACCCCAAACCATACTTCATAACTTGTAATTTTGCTATTGTTATGAATTATAATGTAAATGCCTGTGTTTTCCGATGGTCTTAAGCGAACCCTGTGAAAGTGTCGTTCGACGCCCAAAGGGGTCGAGACCCACAGGTTGAGAACCACTGCTCTAGTGGGAAGACTACCGCCTTCCTTTGGCCTTGCCATCCTTTTATTCAGGTTTGGGATCCACCCATTGCCCTGAGACAGGCAATTCCAGTCACAGGCAGATTACTTTATCTGTAAGGGTGTACCTGGTTATTTGGTAGGGAAGTTGCTTCAGCTACCACTGTTTCCACTGGTAGGGAGGTGGCTGGCTCTGACCTTTCAGAGCTTCAAGGTTGACCAGCCTTCGGGGTTCCTTGTCCACACCTTTCTAATTAGCCAGACAATGATTGGTTTCTGGCACTTTTCATTTCTCATCCCTTCCTTTATTCAACCGACTTATTCTATCCCTGTGAAAGGCCCAGCACAGACCTAACGCTGGAAGGACTGCGCTAAGTGAGAGAGACAAGGCCTCAGCCAAAATGGAGGTTGTGTTCTATTGTTGAAAGATAGTGGCCAAATAAATAAACGCTTTCACAAGAGAAAGGGCAGAGAGCTGAAATAAAGTGATCCAACAGACAGCCCCTAGGGGGGATCAAGGCCTAGCACCCCTTCTGTGGAAGGGACATTTAAACAGAGATCTCAGGGTCAAGAAGCAAACAGCTTCACCAAATATTGGCAACATATTTCCTTCTCTTTTTTTTTGTATTTTAATTTTTATTTTATCCCTATTGCCCTCCCCACCCCCCCTACCCCCAGTACCTGCGCTTATTCATCTCCCCTCCTGCTCCCCCCACATTGCCCTGTATCCATGGCTATGCCTACACACATGCATACAGGTCCTTCGGTTGATCTCCTACAGGCCCCTCCCCCCAGCCTCCCCTGCCTTCCCGCTGTAGCACGACAGTCTGTTCATTGCTTCTTTGACAACATGTTTCTTGAATGTTCTTGTTATAGGACATCGCCGGCAGGATGGCTGCAGGATGGAAATGCACTTGGCTTGTTCCTGGAAAGAAAAAGAAACAGGTAGGCTTGCATGTGTTTATACTGTATTTTCCGACATATAAGATGGCTGGGCGTATAAGGCAAACCTCCAACTTTTCCAGTTAAAATACAGAGTTTGGGATATACTCGCCCTATAAGATGACACCCAGCGTATAAGACGACCCACGGCTTTTGAGAAGATTTTCCTGGCTTAGAAAGTCGTCTTATACCCCAGAAAATATGGTTAAGCTGTTTCTGATCAACAATACAAAAATGTCTCCGGGAAAAAATTTAAAAAAATCATATGTCCTTTCTAAACACGTTGTGAACATGGCTTTTTGAGTTGTACGAAGAGAAAGTTCAGCCTTATTTCCTAGGAGACATGTGAACCTGACCGTGGCAAACGGGGAAAACTCCTTGGGATGATGGCAGGTGTTCGGACAGAGATCCTGACCGAACCGGCTATTTTCAGTCGCTTTCTCATGGAGGGAAGATACTGCTGGTCTACGAAGCCGGAGAGCTAGACACTTGCTCTCCAGGCAACGTTAGAAAAATAAAAAGGCATCCTAGCCGAAACTGGTTTGGCTCACTGGATAGAGCGTCAGCCTGTGGACTGGAAGGTCCCAGGTTCGATTCCGGTCAGGGGCACATACATTGGTTGCGGGCACATCCCCAGTAGGAGGTGTGCAGGAGGCGGCTGATCGATGTTTCTCTCTCATCGATGTTTCTGACTCTCTATCTCTCTCCCTTCCTCTCTGTAAAAAATCAGTAAAATACAGTGGTACCTCGAGATACGAGTGCCCTAACATACGAGATTTTTGAGATACGAGCCATCGAGCGAGCGATTTTTGCTTTGAAATATGAGCAACATTTGAGATAGGAGTAATCTCGAGGATCGGCCGGCTGCACACAACCCACCAGTTTACCGCGATGCGAGCGTCTCATAGTTTCCCACGCCTCAAGGTTACGGAATGAATTAAATTCATAGCTCAAGGTACCACTGTATATTTAAAAAAAAAAAAAAAGGCACCCTAAAGCTCAGGAGGGAAGTCCATTTGACTTTCCGAAACACACGCCTTACTGTTTTCCTTTCTAAAATGCGTATTCCTGCGACCACAGCCATAAATCCCCAGCAAGATTTCCTTTTCCCCAAGGTCTCTGGCCAAGTAGTCAGTTGTTTCTCTCCTCACGTTCGTGACACAGAATCTGGAAACCAGCTAGTCTCGGCCCCACCTTCTCTCAACATCTGGACCACCAGACCACTCGACAACCCATTCAGAACCAGTCCTTTCCCTGGGAGGTTTGTGGGGATTCGGGGCGCAGTGGGCTCGGGGAGGCCGGGAGAAGCCCATCCATCAGGCCCAGCTCTGCCCTGCGCCCCGATAACGTGGTTTATGGGCTGCGAGCCCCCCCAGATGTGAGGAATGACTCCGGGAGAACAAGGCAGGCCCTCTTTCTGACATCTCGTCCGCGAGGCCGCTTTGTGCGCGATGTGATTTACCGTAAGAAAATAAGAGCGCTGTAATTTGTAAAAAGACATTTATTACACGCGTCCAAAAAATTAAAAAAAAAGAGAAAGAAGAAAAAAAAAAAAAGCAAGAAAAAGAAATCGCTTAGCGTCTCGGGCCATCCCATCTGGTTTGCATTTCCCTCGCACTCCGGTCACATATGAAATTCTGCTTAGCTGTCTTCATTTGCCGAGTCAATCTTGATTAATGGCCTTCAAAGTCAAAATAATTGGCCCGCGCCGGGCCGGTTTTATAACTGGGGTCCGCGAAGAATGCGGCCGGGCCTGCGAGAAGGGAGCCTCCCCAGAAGGAACGCATTAGGGCCCGGCTTTTTTTGAGAAAAAGCAGTCCCTCCTCGGGCTTGCACTGTGTATTTTTCTAAGAGGCGCCTCCCGGGCCGGCCGGCAGATCGCAGAGATGGGGGTGCCAGAGGCTGAGGCCGGCCCCGTCCCGCTGGCCGGGGACCTGGGTACCCCCTCCTGCTGGCCACAGGGGCTGGGGAACCTCAGGAGTCAATCAGCGGGCAGGCCGGGCTGTGACAGCCGCCGTTAAAAATAGACAGCGGCTAATTGTCCCGGGATGGGAATGGCTTGTGTCTGAAAGGCTCCTGCTGCATCTGGATTTACCCTCACTCCCCATCCCCCCATTTTTTTTTTTTGGAAATGTGTGTTCAGCTTGAAAGGAGTTGGGGGGAACCGCAGGCGCTGTGTGACCCCGGTGGGTTGGCAAGCGTGCTCTGTTTCTTCTCAAGGCGCCCGTTTCTGGGGGAGCTGGCAGTTAGAGGGGCTCAGACATAGATTTGAGCAGAAGAGAAAAAAAAAGAAAAAGAAAAGAGGAAGAAAAGGAAAGAAAAGGGAAGAAAAAAATGCCAAAACCGGTTTGGCTCAGTGGATAGAGCGTCGTCGGCCTGCAGACTGAAGGGTCCCAGGTTCCATTCAGGTCAAGGGCATGTACCTTGGTTGCAGGCACATCCCCAGTGGGGGCTGATTCATGTCTCTCTCTCATCGATGTTTCTAACTCTCTATCCCTCTCCCTTCCTCTCTGTGAAAAAAAAATCAATAAAATATATTTTAAAACAAAAAAAGACTCAGAAAATAATCCCTTTGTACATGGACATATGCTCCCTCTTCAAAAACGCTTCGTAGGATGATATCCTGATTAAAAAATTAACATTGAAAGCTTCCCGGCTTTTCGATAATCTCAATATTAATTCGGCCGCAATTCCCCAGCCCCGGTGATTTTTCAGGAATTTCAAATGTTTTTCCGTTTGGGATTTTTGAAAACAATTAAAAGTTGCTCAGGGCCAAGACTGGTTTGGCTCAATGGATAGAGCGTCGGCCTGCAGACTGAGGGGTCCCAGGTTCGATTCCGGTCAAGGGCTTGTACCTTGGTTGCAGGCACATCCCCAGTGTGGGGTCTGCAGGAGGCGGCTGATGGATGTTTCTCTCTCATTGATGTTTCTGACTTTCTATCCCTCTCCCTTCCTCTCTGTAAAAAATCAATAAAATATATTTTTTAAAAAGTCGCTCAGGGATTCATGCGGAATATAACCTGACACACACTGCCCTGCAGAAGCCAGAAAAGACCACTATCTCCCCCCACCACACCCCCTAGCCCCCCAACAGAGCTAGATCCAGTCATCACCCAGGTGGGAACAATTACCTCCTCTTTCCCACAGCCCCAGGGGTGGGGTGCTACCTTAAGGGAGTGGACCGAAAGGTGGGAAAGGTGTGTGTGTGTGGGGGGGAGGGTTGGGGGGTAGAGGGGCAGGGGGAGGAAGTGCCTGATGGAGAGCAAAGCTTCTGGCAGCTCAGAATAACGACAGCAGAGCTTCCACTGAAAACCTATTGTGTTCCAAGTACTTTCGTAAAAGGAAACTCCGTTTGTTGTTGTTTTCAGTCAGGAAGTTTGGATCCTTATGTCAGGCTGAGGCCAAGATGAAAACTGGTGTGAGCCTTCCAACCCGACTCCTCCAGTCTCCCCACATTTGCATCTCTCCCTGGCGGACTGTCGAGGACCCCCCACTTTCCCTGGGGTTTCTCAATCTCTGCCCCCTTTTCTCTCAGCCACCTCTGTTTTCTCAGCCCCTCCCTCGAAATCAGAAACATTGATGAGAGAGAGACATCGATCAGCTGCCTCCTGCAAGCCCCCCACTGGGGATGTGCCTGCAACCAAGTACATGCCCTTGACTGGAATGGAACCCAGGACCCTTCAGCCCACAGGCTGACGCTCTATCCACTGAGCCACACCGGTTTCGGCACCCCTCCCTCGTTTTAATGTGTCTTCTGAGCCTTCCAATCCTCTCCGTGTTTCTCGCTGGTCCTCATTGACTTCGAGGGAGAGGTGGGTGGGATTGGGTTGCCTGGTGATTTGAGTTCCCATTTCCACACGCCATCAGACGGTTTCATTTTTTTCAGGATGGTGGGCCAATGAGAAATAATTTCCCAGATTAACATACCCATTAACCCTCCCCCAACTCCACACACACACACATAAGACCCACACCTCCATAATCCAGTGTGGACACAATTAGGCAGTAGTGGTTTATTTGTTTAGAAATATATCAAAATTATTCCTGATACTTATTTGATGCTTTTCCTGAGTGTCACTGCACTAAGCACTTTAGAGTTCATCAGACACCTGGTTTATGCTACCAGTATTTCCATAAGTGATCTCTCTTAATTCTTATAACAGTACTAAAACATATGTATTTTTTATCCTCATTTTAACGGTGAGCAAATCTAACCTTGGCTACAGGCGTAGAAATGATCTAGTTGACTATTTGAATCAAAACCCCTTTTTCTTAACCTCTCCATCAGGGCTCTGAGCTTGGCACTGCTGACATTTGGGAGCAGATACTTATGTGTCATCGGGGGCTGTCCTGTGCATTGTGGGAAGATCCGTAGAATCTCTGACCTCTACCCTTTAGAGCAATGGTGCTCAACCTTCCTAAGGCCTCTACCTTTGCATACAGTTCCTCATGTGGTGGTGACCCCCAACCATGAAATTTTGCTACTGTGATGCATCGTGATATAAATATCTGCATTTTCTGATGGTCTTAGGCGACCCCTGTGAAAGGGTCATTCGACCCCCAACAGGGGTCGCGACCCACAGGTTGAGAACCACTGTGTTAGAGATACAATATATTTTTAAAAAATAAAATAAATAAATAAAACTCACATAGGTGTGTCTCCAACCTCAATGGTCTAACATTGGACGCCAGATTTAGATTGGAACAGGCTTTGCAGAGAACAAGTGCTGAGCAAAGGGTAAGGTGAGCAGATGAAACACACAGCTTCCTTTATTTATTGGGAAACCCTATCCATCGTATTATAACGCTCCTAAGTTTTAAACTTACAGAGGTTCCATTTCTGGGTATTTCTCTGAAGAAATTCCAAGTACTAATTTGAAAAGAGAGATCCATCCCCGATGCGCATTGCAGCATTATTTACAATAGTCAAAATATGAAAGCATCCTTAAAAAGGAGTGCCTATATCCATAATGGAATATTATCTGAATGGAAAAAAAAAAGAATGAAATCCTAACATTTGTGAAAATAAGGATCGGCCTAGAGGGTATTTTGCTAAATGAAATAGGTCAGACGGAAAAAGACAGCTGGCGTATGATTTCGGTTATAGGCGACATCTAAGGTCCAAAATACAGAAACAAAACAGACTCACGGGTACAGAGAACAAATGGATTGCTGCCAGGTGAGTGGGAGGAAGGTGGGGGGACCGGGTGAAAATGTGAAAGGATTAAGAAGTACAAGTTGGCAAGAAAATAGGCACACGGATGTAAAATAGCAATATTGTTAATGCCTACGTTTGGTGTCAGGTGGATACTAGATTTATTGCGCCTTACATAAATGCCTGCCCGCTTCGTAAGTTCCATAAATGCCAGCCACTGTGCGCTGCACCTGAAACCGGTATAATACTGAATGTCAACTGTAATTGAAAACACATTCACGGAATTATGTTGAACGAAGAATAAATATAACTGTCTTGTTGTTTCAGAGTGAACACCTTTCTTGTTCCAGAAAAGGAGAAAATAACGAAAAGCAAAGGAACAGCATCGTCCTTACTTTAATTATGGGCATGCTCTTTTCTTTACAGGCAAACTAAAATGAATGCTTGAGATGTCCAATCATTTTGAATTTTGACAGCTACACAGTGGACTGAGTCCCAAAATGTACTTTTTCACAGGAGCTTTGTTTTGCGTAGTGGCCAAAATAAATTAGATGGTGTACTAGACCCTTCCCTACTTCTTTAAAAATATATATATATATTTATTTATATATTTATATTATATATATATATATATATATATATATATATATATATGTGTGTGTATATATATATATATATATATAATTGATTTTTTACAGAGAAGAAGGGAGAGGGATAGAGAGTTAGAAACATCCATGAGAGAGAAATATCGATCAGCTGCCTCCTGCACGCCCCCTACTGGGAATATGCCTGCAACCAAGGTACATGCCCTTGACCAGATTTGAACCTGGGACCCTTCAGTCCGCAGGCCAAGGTTTTATCCACTGAGCCAAACCAGTTAGGGCCACTTCTTTTTCTCTTCTTACTTATGCCCATTCTTTCTATCCTCTTCCAGCTCCTACTGAAGAAATATGCCCTAGTCTTTTCATACCATCGCAGGTCCACATTCTTTCTCACATACACATGTTGCAGTTCACTCAGGAGCACGGGCGATGCACCTTGCCTGCTTATCAAGCCAGGAACTTTCCAGATTGCCGCCTGCCTTGGGACTCCAGGTTTTAGGCGTAACCAATGATTTATGCCAGCGGCGTACCATTTCCGAGCAGACTGAGGCATGAGCATGTCCTCGTTCATACAAGGTTCGGCTAGGCAGCCCCCTTTCTGCTCGTACGAGACCCTTCATCTCATGGAGTTCAGACTGTATCACCTCAGCCGATCGCGCTGTCGATGGAAAATGTCGTAATCTGGTCACTGGGAGCAGTGAGTCAGGTGCTAACGCGGTGGTTCCTGTTTCCTGCCACGGTGAAGTGGCATCGTGTGCAGCAACATTCATCTGCTTGGTCACCTTCGCATCATACATGCGTAGATGCCACACATGTCCGTACGTCATCTACAGTCTACGCATTGTCCTTGAGCTAGAGCAGTGGTCGGCAAACTGCGACTCTGTTGATTAATGCATTTGCCCACCACTGACCTAGACTCTCGATTCCAATCATGACAGGCTTTGCTGTTCCTTGTGATGAAGCCCCTCTCCCAGTGGTTCGCAAACTCATTAGTCAACAGAGCGGCAAACCGCGGCTCGCGAGCCACAGCTTGCCGACCACTGGTCCAGAGTGTTGACACAGCTCTAGGGGTACAATGCAAGTTCTAACTTAATTTGGAAAAATATATGGGATAACATATTGAGGAAGACAAAAGCCTTTGCAAAGAACAGCATCATGACATGCAAGGATGACACGCCCACTTACACAATGACAATGCACATATGCACAGCCTGGCACATTTGTTTTATGTTCCATGTAGCAGGACACCTGGAATATAGAATTACAAAAGAGCATTTCTCTTCTAGTCTCCATGACTATAATGGAGCGGTTACTGGCAGTGAAGAAAGAAATGGAAACACCCATTTTGAGTTTGGGGAAGAAAGTAAACAATGGTAGTTACGTTCACATTGTGTTTGCTTGGTTGTTTTGACAACCTCACCTGAGAATGTATTCCCCGTTGCTTTTTCAGAGACAGAGGGAGAGAGAAAAGGAGAGAGGAAGAAAGAAACATGATGTGAGAGAGATACATGGATAGTGTTGCATCCAGCCTGCGCCCTTCGGTCCCTCCCACACACCCACACAAAGAGGAGGTACGCAATCAGATGCTATAACCACTGAGCAACACCGGCCAGGGCAAATTCCCGTTCTTTCTGAGTACAAATATGCCTGGGCCCAAACCCTACTTTTTTCCCCCCTAACTCTGAGATACGGTGCGTCGTAAAGCCAGTAAAAACGTCTGCATAGATTTCATTTTTGCAGCAGGCACCAAAAATTAAATGCATTAGGAGTACATATCTCCTTTTGGCTGCGTGCATGCTTAATACACACATGTTTGAGAAAAGCCACTATTGGAAACCACGAACTCCCAGATCATGAAAATCTGCTTTTTTTTTTTGCTTTCGCATCCCCAAACTGTGTGCCTTTCCTACTAGGTCTCGGCAAAGCTTGGAGACTTGCAATGGAATTAAAAAAAAAAAAAAAAGTCGGGAGAGGTTGTTTTGTGATCCGTCATATGTTCGGTGAACTTTTTCATCATGGAAAAGAGTCTCCGAAGACCCCTTTCCCCCCCCCCCCCGCTCCCGTAACAAAAGGCATGTCCCGGTTTATTAAAAAATCATACACAACAGCACTGCCTGCCAGGTTCGGTCGCCCTCATGAAAATTGGGTCCAGCGCACACAAAAAAAT